>VZRO01006481.1:160285-215530 GCA_013397915.1 Daphoenositta chrysoptera
TTTTTTTTTTTTTTTTTTCCCCATGTGAATAGTTTTCGGTTTTGTTTTGTTTTGTTTTGTTTTTTTTGGTTTTTTTTTGTTTTGTTTTGTTTTGTTTTGTTTTTTTTGACCTTCTGTCATTAGTATTTTTGCTGCTACTCTTTGCTTTCCTACCTCCCTGTAGTTTCCAGTAAATTGTTCTTATCTCAGCCGGCGATCTTTGTCTTTTGTGCCTCCAATTCTCAACTCCCTCCCGCTACAGTGGGAAGGGGGAGGGTAAAACGGGGGAGGGAGAGAAAGCATCATGTGGTTTTGGGAGTCCCAGCGGGGGCACTGAATTGTAGAGAATCATTCCTAAACCACGTTGATTTTTAAGTAAATCTCTCCTGTATGTACTCATTTAAAGCATTACAGGTCTTTAACATGAACTCTATTCCATTCCCTGCTGATAGCTAAAATTACAGAAATTGTATCTTTTTGGCACCAACAGAAACTTCAGCACTGTTACCTGCATGATATTTGCTCAGTCTTTGACTATACTATTGTGATCATTATTTCTGTATGAAAATACAGGCTAGAAAGGTGTCATGTTGATCACTGAGTTCTGATGCCCTCAGTCCACAACCATGCAACAGGTGTCTGAGTTAGGGGATCTCACAGAGCATTCATTCCACTCTGCATGGGGCCATAATATCATATTAGAAGTAAATGTTTTCTCCCCAAAAACTCTGATGAGAGTAGGAGTATTAAATAATTAAAAACAATAAATCCATTTCCTAATCTATGGAAGTGGACTGGGTTTCTTATAATTGACTGAAAGTTTCTGTTAGTTCAGGAAATACACTTCTTATATCTTCTGATGCTTGTCTTCCTTATTGGTAACTAAATTATAGAAATTATACAGCTTTATGTTATACTACAAGTTTTGGTGAAAACTTGTACTAGTTAGTTTTATTAATTTTAACAAAACCCCATAAAATTTAACAGTTTTATCCAAATTGTGTGGACCATTTCAGTTTGTCCATGCAAATAGATTTCAAAGAGCTCTGCACACTCTTCCAGGTTCTTTTATTCAGTAGTTTTTAAAGCATTTTCACTGTAAACTGACTTTATTTTCAAATCACAACCCCCCCTACATGAAAATTGTTATTCAGTTATCATATATATTTCCATTTAAAATTTGTTTCACAAGTACACAGTTCTTATTCAAAGAAGTTTCTAACTAAGAACTTGTTTCATTGGACTGATCTGTCCAGCAGAACATTCACTGAATTCAGATAAGAGCTGAGTGAGAGGTATTTGAAGGCAAGGCCTGGTGATAGACATTTCATCATAAAAAAGGTATGCTTAGAAGGATGCAAAATTGTATTTTTTGTTGGTATCTTGGATGAAAAAATCTTTGTAAGAATTTCTGAAACAAATCAGCTTAGCACAGGATTTAAGAGCTTTTGGGTTACATTTTACAACAAAAAATTTTCCTGAAGTTATCTAATTTTATCTAAAATCTAATTTTATTATTAAAATGAAGGAAGGATGGTAGTAATCTAAACATCTTCATGCTGCTGTTATTGTTCAGGTGTAGTGTTCAAAAATCCAAGCAACAACAGTCAACTGAGGATAAAAGTTTGTTTGGCTTCCACTACCGTTTCAAAAATCTTTTTAGTAGAGCATAGAGGTTTTCCAATGCCCATAACAATCTCTGTTACTTACTTAGTCAACAAAATAAGCAATGCATTTGAGCTTATTATTATCACTGTGATTTCAGAATTATTAAATACCATATAATTTTCAATGGACTGAACAGATTTTCGCACTTGAAACTTATATTTGGCTCTTCCTTAGGCTTGCAATGAGGTGCTGATGCCTAACCACATTTTCCTACACCTCTTGGATATGTAGCCTAACTAATTAGTATTTAAAAATTTGTGACTAGCACACCTCTTATCCCACCTTTCATTGGGCTGTCACATTTTAAGTTGTTATCAACTGAAATGGCTTCTGAGAGAGACAGTTTTTCCTCTTCCCTGCCCTGCACAGCTGGATGCTTTGCACCCACAGGTGTCTTAACATGAACACGTGGTGAACAGGATCAGGCAACTAACACAAGCCAAACCTGACACACTTGGAAGATTTCTTTTAGAAGTAGTTAATTTTCAGATTCAGCTTCCTGCCTGACTGTACAAGCTCTATGAGGGGAAAAAAAATCAGGAAAGTCACAGACATATCAGAGGCAAGATGGAGTTTTTTAGTAGCAGTGCAATGATGATGATTGCAGTGCTTGTGATACGGGTATCAGAACAAAGACTTACACGGTCTGTGTTAATTTCACTTACTTTACTGTTGCATTTTACTGAATATACAATTAAATCAATTTGTGTTGGGACACAGTGAGCTGCAAAATGAACAAAAAGGTAGAACATGCATCTGAAAGCAGAGAGGAAGGTTCAGTGTGGGACCAAGGCTTTTTAAATATTCTTCCTTTCATAGGAGCAAGCCATGAGCTCAGATGTATCTTGCATCTTTCTTATTTTGAGTCTTGGAGGAAAGAGAAAAACTGATACTAGTTACAAAATGAAAAAATAAACTTTGTTACACCTACACAATTGAACCTGTAGACTTCATCCGGTGCTGTATAAAAACAGCCATAAACCTTGAAGCTGCTCAATACAGAACAAAACTGTCCCATCTAAACTAAGTTTTAAAAGTTCAGTAATCATAACAGATACAATTAGTACAACTACCTATAAAGAGCATGTAACAATCCCTTAAAGTTCTATCTTTAAACTTCAGTGTTTTCATTTCATAGAAAGGCCAATGTCTTTGTTTCAAGGAAAGGTGACTGATGATGGTTTACCTGTATTATATTGAAATAGTGCCTTTCTATATGATTTTTGACTACATATATTTACAGACACCAGATGCAAACAAGCAAAAATTACATCTCTTAATGGTATTTAGGTTCCAATGCAGATGTTTTGTCAACTTTGTAAAGAATAAAGGAGGTGATTTATCAGTTCCTTGCTATCTACAGCTTCAGCGATTTTGAAAGGATGAATTTTTGTATACTGTGTCTGTTTAAGACTTTTGCTGAATTCATACATACAGGTTATATACCAGATCTTGCTGAAGAGAAACAACTTTTCTGAGGATGTCATTTCTCTGAGAAATGGGTGATAAATGCTAATTACATAAAGCAAAGTAGACTGCAATATGTAGACTCTGTGATCATAATCACCAGCATAATCATGGGCTTTTGCATATTTGAGATTAGAACTGGTCAGGTTTTAGTGTAAAAAAATGCAATAATTCAGTTTTGAAAATGTCATGTCAAATCATCTCTGACAATGATTAAACACCATTTGCTTTGCAAATAACCAGAAACAGAATTACAATATTTATCCTAGACAGCATAATTTGAAGCTTGATTAAAAAAAAATGAATCTAGCAATGTGTTCAGAAGAGCTAGCTATATTGGGAGAGAACAAAAAATGTGGCAGAGAAGGAAAGATAAAGCTGCATAAGATGATGCATTTATTTTATATTTTTTTTTCTGATAAGTCCTTACATCTCAGGGACTTTGTGAGGTCAGACTTAGCTGAAGTTGAGGCTTATCCACCAATCTTTTCTGTAGATTTTTCGATTAAGTGGCTAAATGTTTGCGGATAATTAACTAAGTTGGATCATTTTCTGCTTTACTTTTTGATGCAGGGCTCAAGTCATTCACCCTACAATTAATTTAGTTTTCTTCCCTTGCTTCAGTCTGAACTAGCTCTTTAATTTCTACTTTGCGGGCACAGAGGAGAATTCTACTCAACAATGCCTTGGCAGGGAGCAAGTACTGAGGTCCAGGGGGGACCAAGGTGCTGGTTTCTACAGGTGAATTCTAGTGCTTCCCCAGGCTTCATGACTATTTCCTGGCATCTGAGAAGCTCAGCTCTGGTGGCCACTGTCCAAGGGACAAGGTATTCAAATTCCAATCTATAGAAATTTGGGGTTGTAGTAAAAAAAACTCTCTAAAAATTGCTATCTGATATAGCTAAGTATGTGTGCTATACCAAATTTTGTCAGGCCTTTGACTGTAAAATCATTGTCAGAGCCCTACCAAAGCCTGTAAAAAACTGGAATATAAATAAAGTTTCACAGGACATTCAAAGGCAAGGCAGACATGCAGGTTCTATCACCTCATTTTGGCAATCAGGCTGATGTATCATGTCTGCTGCAGGTAGGCAGATTGTGCCTTCTTTCCCCTTGCCTTCCCTTCCCTTCTTAATTTTTTCCCAATCAGACTGGCTGATCCTGCAAGTCAAAAACAGATTAATTAGTGCCTTCATTTTAAGCTACACTAGCCTTTTAGAATGGTTTATTGCCAATCAGTTTGCATTTGGATACTCTGTGCTGTGCTGTCTTTTCTTCTCTGGAAAATAGCGTGGCTCATCTCTTTCTCTCCCTACAGTTATACTTCTCTGCATGGATGGGCAGCCTTCTGGGAAGGTGTGAGCCCTCAGGGCTCAACATTCATATATTTCATGGGACATTCGTTTCCCTTCCTGAGTATTAGGGAGATGGCAGCAGTGGCCCCAGACTTGATTAAGTTGAACTAGGTATTTTGAACTCGTGCACACGGTGTGGTTCTCCAGACTTCTCTCAGAAATAAAGCAAGGTGCAATAATCTGTGATAACCTTCGTGGTTTTAAGGATGCAGGTTTCTAAAGTGTCCCTAGAAGTCCTTCAGCATTGAGTCAGTTGCCTGAAGGTATATATCCATCTTTACCCTCACAGGGTTCAGTAGTGGCTGAAAATTGCAAGTATCCAGACATGGATATATGGCCCAAAACAGCAGGAGGGTAAATGTTCACAGTGCACACTGGCAGTCTAGTAACACAGAGACTGATGTTGTTTGAAGGAGATGGTAGCAGAAAAGTCCCTGTTGGAAGACCTAAATGCTGAAAGAAACCAGATGTCCTAGATCTGATTGTAGATCGTGTCCATAAGTACCCTAATGATAGTTGAGGAGTTCAGCTTGGACAAGAGCTGTCTGATGCTGTGGAAGCGATTCTTGCAAACCATAGAAATCTGGAGTCATGAAGAATAATTTTTTAGACTTTGATTACCACCAGGTTCATACTGAATTAGGAATTAAAATGTCTGACAGTTTGCAGCAGTGGGGATCATTTTCTCAGCAGTCGGGTGTTCTCAGAAAGTGGATGTTAATGCTGAAGAATGTGTATTTGCTCCTAGGGAAGGACCTTAAATGCTGTCATTCCTAATTGAAAGCCTTGCAGTTGATGTTCTTCTCAGAATAGTAGCACAAGATAAGATCCTACATGTAGGTACAGATGTTCCTCGTGCCAAATCTCCTGTCAAGTATAGAGGGAATTCCTGACAGGAAGGGTAGTGCTCTGCTGTGCAAAAGGGGAAACTCTGCTGTCTCTTGGGTAGGCTTGGGATATATATCTGTCATGGGTTAAGGAGATGGATGTGTGTTAGGACAGCTGATTTGGGATGCTAGACATCAAGCTCTAGCACTTTTTGGAAAGATAAGGCCGTGGATGAATAATGAATGATGTGGATTCTAGATGGAGCTCAGATGTGATTAAAAAAAAAAAAAGGGTAAGCTAAGTATTTCAAAAGTAAAAAGGAGAGCTTCATATAAGCCTTGGCTGTGGCCTCACATTGTCTAATATTGGTTCTGGTTGCCGTGGTCATTTTCCATTTATGTGGCCCAGAGTAGTTTTTCTGCAGGAGGCTCTGATGACACATCAGCAGAAAAGATTGTAACTTTTCCTTTTCTCAAGACCACAGAGGGAAGAAAAAAAAGTAAAAAATTCAGATTTGCCTCTGTAAACTCACATTGTTTTATCTGAATGGGACCTATTAATGTCAAGTAAATACTATTTATTTAAAACTAGGGTTTTAAAAACCTTGTTGTGATATAGAGAACAAACTGTATCAATAGCAAAAAGTTGCTTGCTTCAAGCATAAATCATTTTAAGATTATTATTTTTTCTTTACAAACAATTTTAGTTCTGTTGTGTTTCTCTGAAATGATTACATGGTGTGTTACTTTTAATCAGATCTGATGTTTCATTTTACTTTGTGTTGAGAGGTTGCAATCAAACTTGTAATAGACAGTGTCACATTGACATTAATGATGATCCAGAAAACTGAGGCATTTTACTCTGTAGTTCAGTTGTGCTTTGTGGTTAAGCAGTAAAGTCTTATTTGAAATGATAATAACTTCAAAGCTTTCTTCAGGATTTATGTGTTTGCCAGTAATCTTGACTTGATGAATTGATAATCAATGGTTAAAACAAATATCCTGAGCACTAAGATTATTTAAAGCTACTTGTATATCTCTATTCATTTAATTTTATGTACAGTGAGCTGATGAGAAAGGTGTGCACAGAACATCAGAAAAAAATAATTTTATGAGAATAAGTAAGAGGAATGGAAAGAGGTGAACATGAATTTAATTTGCTGAATAAAAATCTTGGGAGAAAATCTGTTCCTCTGCAGTTATGGTAATGTGAATGGGAGTTATTTACATATATTAGGAGGCCTGTTTTCCCCAGAGATCATACACCTTGTATCAGTTTCTGCTTAAATAGGCATCTTAGAGTAGTTCTTTCTCCTTATTCAGATATGGGAAGGCAGAGAGGAAAATTAATTTCAGATGGCTTTAAGCAAATGTTAGAAAGGTTAACATTCACAGACTTCTAAATATCTTTTGGGCAGCTGACATTTTCAAATACTAAGCTTTTTCCTTTAGCTGAGTTACAGTGCTGGGCAGAAAGCAATGGATGTGTGAAATGAAATATGCCATTCAAATACTGAAAAGAAGGAGAAAATGGCTTGTAACCATTACAGAGAATAAAACGTAAAATTGAAAGCCTCTGCTACAAGCTGAGTGTTCTGTTTGAGGCATTTCACATGGACTTGATATATTTTATGTATGAGAAATGCTTGGAAACTTACCTCCAAAAGTAATTTATTTCCAGATAAGGAAATTGCGTATTCAAATGAGAGAAAGATGTGGTTTAAAATTCCACAAAGCCACATTGCAAGATGAACTTGAACAGCAGGCTTCATTACTAACTGGACTAAATTGTCTGAGTACCACTTTGGATTCAAGAGGGAGCCAATCTGTTAATTTTTTTGTTTAAAACTGAATTGCCTGTAGTGTGCATCCCTACAGTATGGAAACTAAGTATGCATTACCAACATGCATTCATGTATGTAAGATACATAAATATTCTTCCAAACAACAGATTGTTACTGGAATAAAAAGAAAAAAAAAAAAAAGAAGATATTATTTCTTACTACAGTACAGATAATGGCCCATCATTGACCTAATTCAATATAATGTGATAAGCACTTCCCCAGCAGCATTGCAGCAAAATATTTTGAATAAATCAATTTGAACCATGATTCCAGTTACCTTTGCAACACAAAAAAAGGTTTTGCCTAGAGAAACATGACTATCCAAATGTTGATATCTCCAGTAAGATGGATTTGCTAATCAGATGTGAACATCTTTTCAGCCTCCAATGAAACTAAAGCCTGTGCAGTGGTGGTATGTTTACCAATTCCTTGATAACTTCTGTGACTTTTAGCCTTCTTCAGCCATATTTAACAAAGAATAGGTGTCACTCAGCAGTGGACATTGCAATGTTTTGACTTAATTTATCCATGTACCAAAAAGGAAGAAAGGGAGGTAGTACTACTAGAGGAATGTGCTGCTAGAGGAAACTGAGGGTATTTTAGGGAGGATTTTGTGATGAATGTTGCCTAAATTATGACAAGCAGGGGATAAGGATGTAGGGAGAATCTGTCATTACTGTTGAATTGGGAACTGCCAGATGAAAACTGAAGAATTGCTGTGGGGTTGTTTTAAGGATGAGATGGAGGTGAGATCTTGTTTTATTTCAATGAAAATAGGCAGAGGAAACATATGGGAAGGTGGACGTATGTCTGTGACAAACAAGGTTTAGCCATAGTTTTATGATTAGTGGGACAATTCAGTGATGGTTAATTCATAAGACAGTGATGATAACAACAGTGGCGATATTAAAGAATCATAGAGTGACTTGGGTTGGAAGGGAGGTTAAAGATCATCTAGTTCAACTCCACTGCCATGGGCAGGGGCACCTTCCACTGAACCAGGTTTCTCAATATTGAAAGCAGTAAACAAAATAAAGGCAAATTTCTCTTCTACTTTCATGAATTGGGATGCAATTATAGGTGTCAAATCTAACACATGGGCAGTTCATTAGGACCACAACATAAACTCAACTTGGCATTTTATTTCAGGAGTGATTAGTCCTTATTTTAAACATCACCGGGTAAAAACTCAGCCTTTGTAGCAAGTACACATAGCAAGTGCACAAGCCAAGTATCTTCTCAGCATAATTACTAGGCTACCAAGTGGCCTCTTCATGTGTTTACTCACCCTGTTCATTGAATTCTTTGCTGAGCAGTAAAAGCAGTTCCAACAGGAGACTGAGGAGCACCATACACACAGGATGCGGTATCACAGTCACAGCCGAAAAGTGGACGAGTTCTTTGTTTACTTATCCAAAAGAATGGTTCTGATTCCTGGTGATGGAATCCTTACACTCTGGAAAGATTATGGTATTTCACACTCCTGTTTTTCTCTGCACATTTTCTCTATGAGTTGCACTTTCTGCCAATGGATATCTCCATGTTTAGTATCAAAGACACCTCATTATTATCATGAACACTCTAGGGAGCCCTGTTACTCATGCTGGTATTGATTCTGCTGGAGGCATAGAAACCTTTCCTGAATTTGGCTCTGTATGTTTCTTTCCAGAGCTCCATTTCTATTAAAATCAGACAAACCCAGTGAGAAGAATTTTGTTTTCTATAAATTCACAAATGCTTTCAATTATTTTTTATAGGAATCCGTTCAAACTGTTAAGATTATGAGACCAGACTCAGCTTCTTTCTTTCCTTGTTATATGTATCAAAATGAAAAATAAATAATGGTGCCTATAGATGTGAGTAAAATACAATTAATAGTTATCAAGACTTAATTAATTCATCTATCCCTTCTTTTTATGGCTTATCGTGATTCAGTGTTTGTGTGTTGACTTCTTAGAGATTAAAAAATCAGTTTTTTGGCTGTGATTTGACAGCATGTCAGCTAGTATTTCCTCTTCACACTTTCTTTTCAACGGTGCTAACTGAAAGGACAAGAACTGATAAATACATCTTTTTTAAAAAACATGTATTTCACATTCAAGGTGAAGAATAGCATCTGTATCAAACCTGAGAAATACTTTAAACCCTATATCCTCTAAGTTCTTTAAGTACATAACTCATAGCAATAGATTTAAACATACACTTAAATATTTTGTTGAATTATGCTCTAAATATAACTGAACATATGTCTAGTTCTTGGGAGCAGGAGCATTAAAGAGTGACAGCAGGCTAGACTTAGAAATTGCATGCTGTCAGAATAGCATAGCTCAGTGAAAACAATATACAAATAACACCAGAGCGGGGTTGTGTGACAAAAACCTCTGTGGATGTTGTTGGGGACTGAAAAGGAGAAGTCAGTCAAAATATTTTGGTCCTATGGCAAATAGAGACCTACTGAAGCTGAAATATTTAATAATAAAATGTCCAAGATGAAAGTAAAAGTTGCTATCAGTATCAGTTTCACTTTAGTGAAAAATAACCAATTTTCAGCATCAAATTTTTTTCTCATTTTTCGCTGCAACAAAAACAAATCCTTTCATGTGATTCCCCTGTTCACCTTCCTGTTTGTGCTCTGCTCATCTCAGAGAAGTCTGGAACCTCAGTCCACATTCTACCTAAACACTGTGTTCACCAGCTCATTAACTATCACAGGGTTTAATTTTTGAGTTCACAGTGAAATCTGAATAACTTCATTGTTTTAATTATTTTAGTAGTGATTTTGTCCCAGAAGCTAAGGGTTTTTATGAGTTTGGCATTAAGTCTTACATATGTTTTTTAAAATTCAAGGATATGAAAGTGCTTGTGGGGAGGAAGTCTAGGCTTAAACACAGTGTCTGCAGCTTGGGGGCAAGGAGTGGTTAATTTTTATTCCATTCCAGAAGTTGCATATTTTTGTTTAAATTTTCCTGTCCCTTTTCCTTTTGGAGATCTATTTGTCTGCTTGTATTTCCTAACTACAGGTATCTTACTGCCTCAAAGTCCTCCACGTTCAGTTATACCTATACTTTGTCAGACCTATTCTACTCATCTGTATTACTTGAAAAAATAACATAAGGAGACATGGGGCTGGACTTTGCTGTACTCATTTCTAAAATTCTTTCTGAGATCAGTGAGAACTGATGCAGAACATGAAGCATTGGAGAGTAAAGGACTTTAGTTCTGCACTTGCTTTAAAGCCCTTTCAAAGTTGCCGTAACTATGCTGAGATTATGGAAATTGGATACATGATCTCTTATGCTGAAAAGAATGCACTGTCACTGCATATATGAGATCAGTTAGTAATTGTAAAGTATATCCTGCATAGTTTTAGGACCAGATTTAGTCGTTTTTACACTTTTGGTTCAACATATATCTGTCTTGTGCAGCCTTTCGTAAGGCATTTTTCCTGTGCAATAACCACTAGAATGTGCTTATGGCTTAGCAGGATACTATCAATTTTAAAATCTTTTCCTGCATTTTACTGCTACCTTTGCCAGTGGCACTGCAAAAATGCTGAAATTATATGAGACTGAGGGAACAAGAGTTCTCTTTGGGATAGGTTTTTATTTCTTGAAATATATATTGTATTAAATTAATAAAGTCTTGTCTGACAATAATTCTCTGTATGAGGTTGATAAGGAATTGGCATACAGTGAATGTGCTCTTTTATTTAATTTTGAATTCTAGAGCAATATTGTAACAAATGTAATTCTTAATTGACTTAGCATCTGATGAAGGATTTCTTCTTGTCATGTTTTACTACATTTTGCCTTTATCATTTTTTATTTCTGTTGAGTTATTATAGCAAGTTTACACTATCTAAGCCCTTTCTTGTTTCTGCCATTTCTATTTCTGTCTAGAGTATTGCATTTGTATGTTATCTGTAACAGTTTGGGGAGATTAGAGCAGTTTAGACACTAAGAACCAACATGACCTTTTTAAGTTTTATTTTTGTTGAAAAGAGTGCAATACACAAAACCAGAAAACATTTTTTTAGAAACAGCAATGACTTCAAATTGATTTCTTTTAATATCCAGGATCCACATGCCTTCACAAGGGGAGATTCCTGCTTGTCAAACCTGCTTTGCTTCTTCGACAGGGTAACCAATGTACCTGATCTAGGAAAGCCAGTAGATCTAATAATTTTGGACTTCAACAAAGCCTTTGATACTGTCTCTCGCAGTATCCTTAAGGACAAAATATCTAGCACTCAGCTGAATGAGCGTGTTACACAATGGGTGAGCAACTGGCTCACAGGTTGGGCACAAAGGCTGATAGGGAATGGAGTAACATCAGACTGGCATCCGGTCACTAGTGGGGTTCCGCAGGGCTCCATCCTCAGCCCACTTCTCTTCAACATCTTCATAAATGACTTGGATGTGGGACTTGAAGGGATACTAAGTTTTCCAGTAACACTAAACTAGGAAGAGCTGTTGAATCCCTCAAGGGCAGAGAGGGCCTGCAGAGAGACCTTGACAAATCAGAGAGCTGGGCAATCACCAACCCCATGAAGTTTAACAGGGGCAAGTGCTGGATTCTGCACCAGGGCTGGGGCAACCCAAGTTGTGAGTACAGACCAGGGAACCAGAGGCCTGGAGCAGCACTGTGGAAAGGGACCTGGGGGTCCTGGTCAATGGCAAATGAATGTGAGTCAGCAGTGCCCTGGCAGCCAGGAGGGACAACCCTGTCCTGGGGAGCATCAGGCACAGCACTGACATTTGGGCAAGGGAGGGGATTGTCCCCTCTGCTCTGCACTGGGGCGGCCTCACCTCGAGTGCTGGGGGCAGCTTTGGGTGCCACAGTAAAAAATGGCATTAAGCTATTTGAGAGTGTCCAAAGGAGGACCATGAGGATGATTAAGGCCTTGAGGGAAAGCCACAGGAGGAATGGCTGAGGTCACTTGGCCTGTTCAGCCTGGAGGAGACTGCAGGGAGACCTCATTGCAGTCTGCAACTTCCTTGTGAGGGAAGAGGGGGACAGGTACTACCTTCTTCAGTCTCATGATCAGTGAAGGGATTCAAGGAAATGGCATCAGAGTCAGGGGAGGTTTAGGTTGGATATCAGGAAAAGGTTCTTCACTCAGAGGGTGATTGGGCACAGGAACAGGCTCCCCAGGGAAGTGGTTGCAGCACCAGCCTGAAAGAGTTCAAGAAACATTTGGACAACACTTTCAGTTACAGTGTGTGACTCTCAGGGTGTCCTGTGCAGGGCCAGGATTGGCCTTGATGATCCCGATGTGTCCCTTCCAACTCAGCGTATTCTATGATTCGATGACTCTATGATTCTATGATCTTTTTTTTCCATTTTAATTTGTACTTTTACACATTTCTTTGTCATTAAAAATTGTTCTCATGTTTGTAGGTGGGTTGTGAATGGCACTGATTACTGGACTATGATATTAGGATCATAATATAATACATAGTGTGAGGATGCATGAAATGTCTTGATGTCTCAGAAACTTTGAACTGACACAAAATATGTATGCCCAAAATGACTTGTGTGTGTGAATAAAATTTATCTGTGAGAGGAAAAAAGAACAAAAGGTATTAATTGTCTGAGTGGGAGTGTTAAAACTTTTGCTTTAGAACATAGATTGTTTGGTGGCTATACTAGCTCCCATTGAAATCAATAAATAATATGCAAGAGAATTTGGATTTTGATATTTTTTTCTTAAGGATAGGCTACCAACCCTCCTTATTCTGGTTTTGATGTAAAATGGTGACTTCATTTTACAGTTGGCAGATCCATGATTTTTTAAGTTGTAACAGAAAGACATTGTTATGCATTCAAATGTGATTGGAAGGTCTATTTCAAATCTCAATAAAGAAATTATCTTTGCCTAAAAGCTATAGGGAAATATCTCTTATGGTCACATACTTTTTAAGATTTTCCCTTGTACAAAAAACCCTCTTAAGAACTTCAGAATTCTGTAAGCATAGATGAATATTTCTGGGTTTTAGCTTAAAGTTCAAAGTTCAGAATGGACAATTTTCTTTGTTTTGGTATATGCACTTGCAAGCACTCTCTTTAGTTACTAACCTACACAGTATCATGATTTTAATTTTTTCAGTGAGCTTGCCCACATGTTTGACACTAGGCTCATGTGTTTAGTGATTATGTGACAGCAATTCACTCATTTTCTTTTGGGTATTTGAGCACTACTCAGATTTGGGGTTTCTGCCTTTATTGGTTTCCAGTAGGTGGCAACAATGCCTAATAAAGCTCTGGGAACCTTTTATAGTTGAAGTGGTTTTGTATTTCATTCAAGACAAAATGTTATTTCAGTACCAATGCATATTACTAATTTAAAAAATTAAAACATTTTATTTGAATTGTGGCTTCTCAAAATAATTTTTATTTCTCTTCCTACTAGACTCTACCAGTTTTTTAAGTAACAAAATTTTTTTTAAGAAAACCTTGTAATCCATCTGGATTTGTAAAACCAGATCTGCCCATTCTCAAATAATACTCTTGCTTTCACTTCACCGTTTCTAGATGTTTCACAGTTATGAAACAGTAAATTTAATGGCAAAATTAAAGCAAACAAAAGAGGTAAACATTTTTAATTTCTAATTCCAAATTAGAGGTATGGAAGGAATAAACTACACTAGTTCATCAGATTGACTAGAGATTGTGATTGTTTCTTATTTGGTCCAGACAAACTTTTAATCAATAATATAGTCACAGTTCTAACCCGATACTATCATAGGCATGCTACTAGTGTACAGCGCAGACATGTTCTCTGGACACTTCTACTTCCTTCCCCTAACATCTGTGATATTAGGTCGCTGATTCTCCAGCTGATGAGTAAACCATGGCCAAACACAACTAAGCTTTCCTTTCTTCTTCTTTGAAATGGCTGTTAGTCATAGATTTCCAAAGAATGATATGGACAGAAATGCTGGACTCCAGTCCCTCTATCAAATTTGTCTGGAATTCACTAATGCTTTTAAAATAATTTAAAAATTATTAAGGGTTTACAGGCAGATAGCCAACAAAACAACATAATCTCACTTTTTTCTTCCAGGACAAAAAAAAATTCAAGTTCTCCGGTCCTTGGGAAAAAATTGACATATGCAAATGTATTTCCCTGAAAAAACACTTGCAAACAATTAGTTTTAGTATTCTGGGCTGGACAGTTCCTGATTCTCAGGAACAGTATCCTGATTAGATTATGAAATTCTACAAAATGACAAAAACATATGGCACCATTAATTTATAAATCTTTTATAAAAGCTAATGCTTCAGCTACTCAACAAACTTCCTAGTGCATGTAAGCCTTGAAATGTTATTGCAGGAAACACAGCCATATGGTTCTACTGCCTATATGGAGAGGCTCACCTTTGTTGCAGGCTATATCCCTTAGATAATAAAGATATCAGTGATTAACAATTGCCTCTGTGGAGTTCTTAAACCTAAATCTCTCACACTCAGCAATCTCAGAGTAATAACTGACTGTCTGGAGGTGCTGACTTCTGGCTGTGGGATTACATACCTTCCCAGACATGATTACAGCTATCAGTAACAAGGATGTGGCAGGAAGTTAAATGGATAGATAGGGTATCAGTTTGAAGGGGTGGCAGGAAAAGGTGGTGACATGGTGTTATGCTCCTAGTTGAGGACTGTAAAACAGAGGCTTGTTTAGGGTCCTAGAGCAGTTAGAGAGTGCAGGGCATGAAGGTTATGGTTTCCTGATGTGTGGGAAAAGGAACCAATCTGGGACCCATATGCTCTGAACTTCCCAGTACCAAGAGCTGTGAGCACCAGTGTTACATAGGAAGACTGTAGTGTTTACTGTAGGCCATAATATACAGAAAAACTTGGAAACATGCATTAGAATTATTTAATCTAGCAAGCCTTGTTTTTATAGCTTTTCTGATTGCTTCATGGTTTGGCATCTGAAATTTTTGACATGCTGATATTTAATCCTTGCAGTTTTCAGTTTTGCTTACAAAGCAGAATAAGCCAAATGATTGTAAAAGCTGCTGGTACTTTATAAATGCCATTCTAAGCCCAACTATTTCCACTGTTATTCATTAAATAAAAGGAATTTCTCAAAAACTGTGGTAATAGTAGCCCTATCTATTTCATGTCCTGAATCCAGAATAATGCAGTGAAGATGCCATAGGGAGTTAGATCTGGCATACCAAATGAAGCAAAGACTTCAACGAGCGTTACTATACTCCTACATGCATATTCCCATATACAGTGCACTGTGCAGCTACCTTGTACATTATGAGCACTTAGGAGATAAGCTACTAATAAATAATGAAAATCCATCCTCAAGTACGTGCAAAGTCTTGAACGTTATTAAGAATAGGGATGGCACTGGTTAGCGACAAGTTGAAATAAGGATGTAAAAAGGAAGAAGAAAACGAACACCAGATATTGTACTATAAATGTAATGCAGTGGCTAGCAGAAAAGACACAGTAATTCTGTCTGGTGCTCTTATGTGACCGTGATTCCAGCTGAAAATCAGTCAAATGGGAAAATGCAAAGTGAATATAGTAGAACAGAGATTGATTACATTGTTCAGAGCAAAAAAAAGTAAGTGAGAGAACCTCACTGAATAATCTGCTGGCTTTTTCTCCTCCTTTTCCTCCAGCTGGAATAGATTTTGATTTTCATTTTGTATTCTATGTTTTATTTTTATTTTTAAGTTTTGTTCAAGTGAAGCAGTAAGAAACCTTCTTTCATTCAGAAGTGCAGAAACTGTGATTCTGCTGGGGAAAGGTTCCAAAGCTCAGCTTCTGCTCCCTTGGTGCACTGGCTGATTGATTGCTCAAAGTATCTGTATAATGGTGTTAAGCTTCTGGTAGTAAAGCAGACTAAATCAATTAAAATTCACAGGAGTGCTATCTGTTGCACATGGCAGTTTTATACCTAAAGTGAATTAACAGACCAGATCTGCTCCTCCATGTCTTTGAAGATACTGGTAGTAAAATAATAATAATTTAGAAAGAAAAAGCTACTTAGTATGACAGAGGAAAAGTTTTGCAACTGGATAATGGATCATTTTAGATTTCTTAAGGATTAGACTCTGTGATCTTCTGGTTATCAACATGATTATATGAACCTTTTTATTGACCTATACTTCACAGTGTTGAAGAACCCCAAGGAACAAGTAGAATCAGAGACATACTGTCAGAAGTTTAGTCTTTTAATCCCAGGGATTATTTGACGTTTAAAATGAGCTGTAATATATGGAAAGAAAATCCTGATGTATGGTTTCTTGGCAGATCCCTGAACTAAATCCACATATCAGGAAGATTAAATTTGCAATCTGACAATGAAATATGGAAACTATTCTCTAATGAAATTGACTATGTGTACAGTTTCAAGCACGATATCTGGAAGAAGTATATATGTTGTTGAAGTAAACATATGTTCAATGTAATTTCTGAATATACCTTCTAGAGTATTGGCATATGGAAGGCTGTAAGCACAAATGTGCTCCACTGAAACCAAGTCTAAGTGTATTGTTATTGTGCACAAATAGCAGCAGTATCACCTGCATTGATTCAGAGTCATGCCTAAAAGCAGAATAAAATTAAGGCAATGACTGTGTTTATATGCTGTAAAAAGGTTTTCTTCATCTGTAGCATGATATCAACATCACATATCACCTCTTTTCATCCTCAAGGATAGAGGCAGTATGGCCAGTGTTAACGCTTGAGTCTAGGAAATCAGAAGTGTTCCCACATTACGTAGTCTTAATATAGCCTAAAAGTCAGCAGACTGTGTTGAGGAGATAAGATAACATAAATAAAACAGTTTTGTTCTCTTCAGCTTGCTTACCTGATAAAGTATAGGTCAAAATTCTCTAAGTGATTAAAAAATAAAGATCTGCAATGTTCAACTGCTGAGACAGCACATCATGCCATTTCTTAAAGACGAGCATATATACCACATACAGAAAGTCTACACTCTTTGTGTATAAACCAGCATCTGAAACACCTAGTTTGAATACCTTCTTAAGTAGCTGTCATTCAGTAATCATAACTTTGTCAGTGCTTTCTATCACTGCTTATTCTTGTTAGTTGTTGCTCCAGCAGTTTCAAGAGAAGGACATGCCTCAGAGCCGTCTCCAATGCTTAACACTTCCCTTTCACAGTTTGCTTCTCCATTCTTTGATGTCAGAAGTGTGTGCTCTCCATCAGTAGTGTAGGAATGAGTGACAGTCCCTCAGCTTTCCTCTGTACTCCTGAGAAGCTCCTCAGCAATCCGTCCAAAATGGCACCACCAGATGCCCTGGTCCCTGGAGCCATCCTGGGCTCCTCCTTTGCAAATGGCCAAGCCGGGAATCTGACAAGGTGGCTCAGGCCCTGCTTCCCATGTGTCAGTTCTGCATTGTCTGGTCACTGGTATCACAAGATGGTATGTCCATCTCTTTCCATTCCCTACATTGACCTCTAGCTGCTCCACAACTGGGTACATCCCCTTAGTGGAAATTTCCCTGCAAGAGTTGAGACAGAGTGACTGATATTTCCAAACCTCACAGGTGAAGTATCAATTCTTCATGCTTGATATGATTTTCACAAGGTAATTCCTCTCTGACTAACTTCCATCTGTTGCTTTCTTTGCCTCCAGCTTCTGTTTGCTACTTGATTCCCTTTTTGGGAGGCATCAAGTGATATGTTGCCATATTTACATCTTTTATGTTCATCCCTGCTCTCAGCTTTTTACTTACTTCACTGCTCTCAGCTTGTAGGAGAGGAGCCAACAAAAAATATTTTTCTTCGAAGTTGCTGCTCTCCTTTATTTTCAGATTAAAAATAAAAAAATCCCAAACCCACAAACCCAAGCCCATTACTGTTGTGGCACTTAGCTTGAATAATCGATAGACAGCGAAGAGTCAGGAAGGGTCTTCGTATGGTATTCCACTGGGGGGTTCCTTGCAGCCATACGTGAAGGAATCCAGGGGTGAAGACGACACAACAAAAGGAGGGTGGGGAGGGGACAGG
This sequence comes from Daphoenositta chrysoptera, assembly GCA_013397915.1. Taxonomy (NCBI): domain Eukaryota; kingdom Metazoa; phylum Chordata; class Aves; order Passeriformes; genus Daphoenositta; species Daphoenositta chrysoptera. The sequence goes on from VZRO01006481.1 coordinate 178,430, forward strand.
TTTATATAGTGGGGCAGAGAAAGCTTCAGGAACCAATGAACTGAGGGCACGGCGGCGGTGCGGGAGCCAGTGGGGGAATAGTGAGGGAGGGGCAAGGGAACATGGGCCAGTGGGAGAACAGGGAAGGGAGAATTTTCTAGGGCAGGGACATATAAGGTAGAAAGGGGCAGGGAGGCCAATGAGCCAACCGGGGAAGCAGAACTGGGGCACATCAACATAACAGAACACAGCACCCTGGGAGAGGCCTTTTCAGACACCACAACCCCGAAGGCACCTAGGGCTCTTCCCTCCAGGGGACTGTGGTGGTTCCCTTACTAACAGGCTCACCGGCCTCCACATGCAACAGTTAGATCAGCATGCAAACCACACCTGATCCAGAAAATATTTGTGGTAATTACAGAACTCAATTTTTGCATTCAAATGGATTCACCTCAAAACTTTTTTCACGCCTGCTATCAGCTCACTTAACACTTTACATAGTGCCGTATTTCTACAGAACAGAATACTTTCCTAACCATGATGGCAGCACTGGACATAAACATTTTGTCCATTTTTTTCTTTCATTTTCTGTGTGAAAGAGTTTGGCTTTAAAAGCTGCTGCCATGCTGTTTTGGCAGATGCCAACAGGGGTTTTTAATAAAGTAACTTTGCAAATGAGTTTATTCTTCAACTTTCCAGGAGGGGTCTTGTGTGGGTGCAGCATCCTTTTCTCACTTAGGTCACTGGTAGCATAATTCTAGCATGTTTACCTTGATGCCAGCAAGATGCTCAGTCACGTGTGGTTCTTTATTGTTTTGAATGGATAAAATGCCATATTTTCTCTAAGTTACAGTTCCTGATTCTGTATTTTTTAGATTCATGTCATAAATTGCTATGTAGCACTATATAATGAAAACAGGGAAAGAGAAAGAATTTAACTCTATGCTTAAACATATGAAGTTTAAATGTTCACAATTTTGGATGCAGTTAATGTTTTAAAGCATTACTGTGTTCCATGGAATTTGATTTTGCTAGAGAAGGTTTTATATGACACTTTGTGATGATCCAAAAACTGATGCCAGATTAATTTTTCTTTCAATTTGAATACTGAAATACAGCATTTGAGACAGATTTTTTTTTTTTTTTGTTATTTCATAATCTTTTTTTACTTTTCGAAGTTTACATATCCCGTAGGGGAAACCATTAATGAGGGGTTTGCTTGCACTTCTGTATTCGATCACACTAAATGAGATTCTGTTCAAAGTGTATGTTCATGATACGTAGGAGGTAACTTGTTATACCATAACTGCTAACACAAATCCAGAAACATTTTTCTTTTCCTGTACTCTAAAAATCAGTGATTATTGAAAGATATATGTCAAATTCGTTTATTGAGCTAATTTGCAGGGCTCTCATTACTGAAAGTCCCTACAGGTGCAATGCATAAAGTAATCCAGTCTTTTAGCCAGATCCAGTAGCACAGCTCATGACACAGAACATTTCTGTGCCATCTGGTAGTGAAGTAAATCAGATAAACTGCTCATGAATCAATTATTTCAAACTGGAATTATTTAAAGCATGACATGACTCTTAAAGTAGCATTTTAAAATGTCAGTAGAGACCAGTTCGTATATTTAATCACAAAATAAGAAATAAATTCAGAATAGATTGGATTCTGTAGGGTGGTTCTACACACAATTTATTTCAATGCTTAAATAATGTCATTTTCAAATCCCTTTCATTTGATTTTCGTATTTTAGCATTTTTCATATCTTTAATGTTTTCGAGTCTTTGACAAAAACTGTAAGATGACTATTTGTGAATAGCTTAACCATTTTTCTTGATCTTACTATATCATGAAATTTACAGAATCTATTAGCTTAATTTTAATAGGTTATTTACCTTATGTGCTATAAATGAATGGAATATAATCACCAATAACTGTGTAACCAAGGCCTTATTTATAACTTTCTAAATTATCTTTCCACTTTGTTAGAGATAAAATAATGATTAAATGGTTGCACTTCTTCCAAGAAGTTGCATTTAAACAATTTAGATTCCCCTACATCATCAATGGCTGTAAGTCTGTGGAGTTAAAACAAACTCAGGGGATAATAGGAATTTACACTTATCAAGAATAAGATTCAAAACATTTAGGCTATTCATTGCTCAAGCTGATTTTTCAGTGGTATAAAGGGTTGAAATGCTTATTTCATCCTGCAAGTAGTTGAATTGTCTCATTGACTTTGATGGAAATATTCAAGAAGCTAAGCATGTAGAAAGGTGTTTTGCTATTGAAGGGCATATAGGCAGCCTGCTTAAAATCAAACCCTTTGAAAACCCTACTGAGTGACTGTTTTCTTCTGGACTTGTTCCCTTTTCTGCCTGGAAGGATTTTGCCTTTCAGTCATGTTGTAAGTATTGCAAATGTCACAGTAGGCAATTTCTTCCTTTAAGTGAAGGACTCAAGCTGTAAGTAGAACTTTTGTGCTAAGTTCTGCATGAGTTAATAACTGCATTTGTACCTAAATTCTGTATGGCCCAAGTTATATTAAGAATTAAGGCTCACAGCACAAATGAATTTTAATGGGAGCATTTTACCTCAGATGGCCATTTCACTGCATGGTTTCTGTCAAAATGAAATTGGGTCATATGTCTTTTTCATAAAAAGCTATTATGCACAAAAACTTTTAGTTTTAGGTGGCTGTTTCTTTCCTCAGTGTAAATGGGCTCTTGGTGCTACACAGAAATGTGGCTGTCTTTCTATGACTGAGGACCCCATTATGCATCATTAAAGGCAATGGAACCTTGGTCATGGAATCTAGATTACCATTCATTTGTGTTGTTTTGGGAAAAGGCAGGTGGGGCTTTCTTACTCTCTTTCTCCTTTCTTTCCTTCCTTTTTTTTCTCTTTCTTTCCTTCTTTCCTTTGTTCCTTTTTTCTTTCTCTTTCATTCTCTTTCTCTCTCTCTCTTTCTTTTTCTCTTTTTCTTTTCATTAGTCATATTTCTAGTCCCTCTGACAACTACCACACTAACGTTACTGACAAGATATTTGTTAGTGAAAATATTTTCACTTATAAATAGCAGACATATTTTAACAAAAGCATAACCATATTTCCTGTCTTGCATGTCAGGCACTACCACCCAGGAACAGACTTGTTTGGAAGGTCTACTGGAACTTAAAACAGTACTTCATTCTGAATGCTAGCAGCATGTTCTGCTAACTAACATCGGAGGTTATCCTATACTTTTAAAAGATTTTTGGTCATCCCTTACAGATATTACCACTGTTCTTATATGGCTGCAAAGGTTTTACTTTTATACCAAAATGGGGTTTTGTTCTTTTAGTTGTGATGTGAACACCAGCAAAACAAAGAATTCCAAAAATCAGGATTTTAATATTTTGACCCATTTTGATAGATTTTAGTCTGGTTGAAGCACAATTGCATTATACTTAGGAATAACGAATCTCAGGATATATACTACTGGATCAGCTGTAGTGTGCTTGGCCATGCAGCCAAATACCTGAATCATCCAGAAGAAGAAGTTTGCAGAAAGAAGTGCATGAACCTTCATTACTTCCAATACAGGGGAGTGCAGAAACTTTTTTCTATATTTTTGCATTATGTTAAATCATGATGTGCAAGTATGACTATTTTTTTACTATGACTAGTCAGAAATTTGTTAGAATAATACCAGTGAATCTAACTGTTTAAAAATTGTAAGCAACTTAACCTTTACTCAGTTACTTCTGGTTTTTAATTCAGACTTACTGTGTAATGTAGGTGCCTGAAGAGATAAATGTATAATGTTTTCTTGAAAACATTTCTCCAAATAATGCAGTTATGACTGTTCTAAAATAAGATTTATTGCTTTTTTAAAACTTCAGTTTAAAAGCTTAAGGTGGACAAATTATTATGAAGAAAATCATGAAGTATTCAAATGAAGTAATTTCCAAGACCTGGTCTTTTCTTTTAGTTTTCTCAACAGGGAAAGTCTCCAGTGTAAATTCACAAATGTTGTGGTTATGCATCTCAAGGCACATTACTGAAAGACATCTGTGTCTGGTCTAATCTGTCTTCATTTCGCCCCCGACCCCCTCAGCTTTGGTTCTTAATCCAAATGCTCAAAAGCTATTTCAAATACAAATGTTCCTACTGAGCTGCTTCTGTGCAAATATTTGCCTTGTGTTTGTGTCCCCATGAGCTTATAATTCATATGTCTGAAGCTCAGTGAGGTGCTTATACTCAATGATATCTATATCATCAGATGCTGTATGTATTTGGAAAAACACAATATAGTAAGTTTATTTGTATTCCCAGGCTAAAAACCAGAATGTAATGTTAGTCAGAAATAGGCTATCTATACTGACGGATATGAAATATAAAAATACATTAAAAAATAGCATCATATTTATTCTACCCCTAGATCGGAGCAGTTCCTCCACCTTTTAAATTTTCTTCTATTTTTTTTTTTGTTCTTCACCACGAACTAATACAATATTCATTTATCTTATGTAAAGATACTCCCAAATGGCTATTTTTTCAATGCCAAATGATTAAGAAAACCAGAAAATTCCTTTCCATTTAGATTTGTGGTCCACTGGGTTCAGTACTCCTACTCTTACAGTAGCACTAGAAGATACCATTTAAGGAGAATGTGATTCTGGTCATAATCTGTGCTCTATTTCTGTTGTCCTCTGCCTGCATTCACAATCGTTGTATAAAAATTCTTAGAAGACGCATTCCTGCCTGTCCCTTTTGATATGGGAATGTTGCCCATTAGAACGTCCTACCTGTCACTTCTACAGATATGTGTTTCTAGCTTTGTATTTCAGGCAAGAATATACAATACAAATTAATTTTCATTGTAATGAGAGATTTAGTTTTGAAAGTAGCATATTTCGTAGCAGTTTTCACAAGAATTTTTGCAACTAGAATTCTGATTACGTTTTCCTTCAGAAATCCTTTCTGAAGAATGTTTTTCCTCAGGCACTGCATATGATGCCTTCCGAGTACAAGAAACAATAAGGGAATTTTAAGGTCATATGAAAACCCTAACAGGGTCATCTCAGGTCAGTTTTGCTAAATAAGAGGTAACAGCTATGTTCTCTACACAAACTGTTCATGTTGTCTTCCTTTCACATGGACGGCCTCTCAATGACTGGTCTTGTACTCAGCAGTGTACTGCATTGTACTGATTTATAATCAATGCTGTCTGCGAGGACTGTTAAACACAGCAAATATATGTGCAAATGCTATTTTCATGAATGTATTTTTTGCACAGATAAAACCCAGTCTTTTTCCAATGCATCAAACAAGATTGCTTCACTCTAGGGAGAGATTTGTTTAGGTAGTTCTGTGATTCACCTACATTTGGCTCCTTGGGTCTCTGTGGACCTTCAGCAGTGCCTCAGGCAGGCTTTATTCCACCAGGCACCACCACATAGTCACATGCCACGACCAGAGAAGATGCCCCATGTACTTGCTTTTTAATGCATAAACCCCACATATCTGATGGGCTGGCACAGCTTCCTCATGCTATTCTGGACACAGAAGTTAAAAAACTCCATTGAAAGGATTGTTACGCCTTAAGAGTCAGAGCTTGCTTAAAGCAATATGAAGCTCACAGGGAGGTTTGGTTCTTTGTCCTCGGCTAATAAGCATTGCCAAGGTCATAGATATATCTTTCTTTCAGATAATTTTTCAATCATTTGGGAGATTCTTTGTTTGCTTTTTCATGTGCTCTGTGTAAAGACAGGCTTCAGCACAAGCTCAAGCGAAGAGGTCTGTCTTTTTAGTCACAGTAACTTGGGGCAGAAAGGGAAATAATTGCAGCTGAGATGCTGGCAAGGCAAGCTACACACACAAGTTGCCCAGATGATACTGCAGTGCTTCAGAATGGGTCAGTTCCCAATGGGGCAAGAAAACAATTCTGTCAGTCCTGACAAACAGCCTGTTCCCTCTTCTAATGCCTTGGGCCTTATACAGTCCTTCTAACTGGATATTCCTAATGTGAGGATAAATGAGGAAATAGTAAAAGTAGCAGGGATGGAGGTTAAGTTTAAAATTTTTATATACACTAAACCAAATTTTTTTTTTGCCAGGTCAGTTTCTAGGGTGTTTATCCAGAATGTGTCTAAGTGAGGGATCAGATGAATTCATATGAATCCTTGTGTGTTCACTTTGAACTGTGCATACGTCCTAAGACAATTTGGTTGCTTACAGTGGTTTTTGTTTCTGTCCCCTGTGCTCCCTTGAGCACCAGCAGACAAGTAGAAAAAAAACCCTTAATGTCTTGGGATGGAATTCAGAATATGCAGAACTCTGGAACAGTAACTGTGGAGCTTATATGTCGTTTGCCCCTTTCCCTCTGCACTCAGGGGGGAAATTGCCTTTGGAACATATTTTTCTCCTCTAAATAATTTTTTCAGTAGCAAGATCACCAGTTGTCCATACTTTTTCCTTAAATGAAGCAGATGGCTTAAAGGTCCTGGCATTAGCTTCACTGATAAAAATTAATAAAAAAATATGTTCTACTCTGCTGATTTCTTTGGCTTCATGCCTATAGGCAATAATGGCTGATAGGGAAGTATTTCACTGAGAACAATATGAATCATGAGTTCCAAGCTGAGTTGTGCTGTGGCTTACCTGGAGCCAAGCAATGAATTTGAAAGACAAAAAAAACTTATTTGAAAGTGAACTCTCTGGAATTTCCTTGTGTTTTGCTTGAAAAGTTTCACATAACGCAATTTTCAAATTTTGTCTGAGGAGGTTGTTGCGTGTTTTTAATGTAATGTACGTCTCTCTGTGATTCTTCTCGTATTATTGATTTTTATTTCTGACAATTACTTCTAGTCTGAGTTCTGCATAGGAAATCGTTCATGTGCTTTTACAGAGGATAGATTTTAAACAATTATGCTCTTCTTCTTAAAACTTTCACTCTGTCGGACCACACCTGTTGCGGACCGTTTTTAGGCTTATTAGTTACCTGTTTTCTCCGTTAAAAAATCCTGCCCTGTTTGTATGGTTTACCCCGGTTTTCTCATTGCTGAGTTCTTCACCCCGCCTATCCCCTATCAGTTTAGCTTCTGTAATGTCAATTATGCCTTGAACCCTCCTACTTGTCACCGCCCCTGGTGCCTCCTACCCTTAAAAACCCCTGCACACCCTGAATCCTCGCTTTTCTGTCCCTGGACCCCTTCAAGAATAAAGGCTCTTGGAACTCCATACGGAAGCCTCCCTCTCATCCTTGCCCTCACCAACGCGCTTCCCGTCGGGCTCGCTGTCTCCACCTTGCTAACGGGGCGTCGCTGCGCTCCGCTGGCAGGAGGCCGCTGAGGACACCTGCTGCTGGCGCAGTGAGGGGGTCTCCAGGCTGAACCCCCAGCCGCGTCATGCACCTATTTCACACTTTTGGAGTTTGATTCACAAGCCTCTGTAACCAGATAAAGTATTCTGATTGATTTAAAAAAATTAGTATTAAGCTTTTTGCTTTCAATTTTTTTAGGAATAGAACCTCAGTGAGGCTAAAGAGTATCAACATTTATGGTAAAGTTGCTATTCAAATTTACCATGGCCCCTTTTCTATGAATTTGAGGTTGGAAACTGGACAGTCTAATTCTGGGTTTCAACAGCTGTGTGATAACTACTGAACATCTCAGTCACCTGTGTGTCAATATTGCTTTTATAACATGAGATTCATGTTGATATGGGAAGTATCAACCTGCTAGATAGGATGGCTGTATCCACACTAGGAAGTTGCATGGAGAGAATTCCAGTGCTCACATTAGATGAACTAAAGTTTAAATATTTTTATCTCTTTGGAAGTTGTGGCCCTTGCCAGCTGATACAGGCTAGAGGATATTCTAGAGGATATTCTGCAGCATTCTGGGGAAAGTAGGAATGCTAATGGCTGGGAGCTGAGCAATGGCCACAACTTGTTTATTAAATGGTATGGACAGGTTTGTGGGGTCTTCAGAACACAAGTAATTGCACAAGTAAAACTTGCAAGATCCTGACTTGGTAGAAAATTCCTAAACTCAAAAGTGAATTAAGCACCAAGACAACACCTATTTCCCAGTCCTCCAAGCATTTTTTGTTAGGCCATACGAATTTTTCAGGTTTTATTTGCTTTAGCAAAATACGTTTAATAATTTCCATGGCCATCTTTGAAAGTGTTCTGCTTATTATCTGTGCCAGCATTAAAATCAGTCCTCAGTGTGTAGACTACTTAATATATCATTGATACAGCTAAAATTCAGCTTTGTCAGTATGTGGTGAGTTTTCTTTTATGTTTAGAAAGGGAAATAATTCAAGTGTTTGGTATCAGTGTTCAGATACTAACTTTTCATAGCATTCTATACTTGTTGTCATTGTCTATACTTTCTCTTTTTGTCTCATATAAAAATGTAATCATTTAAGTACATGGCCTGCCTTCAAAGTCAAGAAAATAAAGTAGCTCTGAATTAAGCTGCAATCTTTAATATCTTCCCATGATTTCCTGGAAGAAGAAAATTACTCCTGTACTTATTTGTTGTTGTTGTTGTTGAATCTCTCAGCATGCTGATTGTTTTGCAGAAAGACTTTCAATAGAGTGTGAGTCGGTTTCAGGAAAAATGAGATTATGCTATATTTTTCAGCCGTGAAGTTAAAGATTTTTGTTGAAATCTAAGAATTGCTTGATGTTAATGTATTTCATTTGTGTTTTGGGGGTTTATGAACTGTGAAAGTGCCTGGCAGGAATGCAGCCAGCTGTTTTTTATTCTGTTTTGCTTCTCAAGAGCTTTTTCTGCTATTAAATCAGATTCCTGGAATAAACACAGTATCTCAAAGGAGTGTTTGCAAGGGTTAAACCAAGGTTCTCTATGTGTTTTGTTCCAGTAGCATGTCATACTGATATGTTTGGCTTAATTTTTATAATCTTCATGTTACAGCAAGAAAAATCTGAATAGCAGGATAGTAATTTACGACAGAGATATTACCAAAGCAAATTGGTGGTACTTTAAAGCTAGATAACTGCATAGAAATAAAAGAATAAAATTAAAATATATGTTTTTTTAGATATTTGATCATTTGGCCTTGAAGAAGTACTATCTCCATTGAAAGAATTATTCCATTGATGCAGTTGGCTGCTGTTAAGTTTTCTTTTTTTTTTGGCTAGCTTAGTGTTCTCTTCAGGTTTTTTTTTGTGTTGATGATGATTAACAATTCTGAGCTAATATTCTAGACCCATTTCTGTTAATTCATTCATGTCCAGGAACATTTTGTTGTTCCTACAGACATCACTCTGCAACTTTGTGAATATAAGTAGTGGTTGTTTATCTATCTAGTGTGCTTGACAGAAAATGTACATAATTTGTGTATTTCCTTCAATAGTCTGTATCTACTACAGACTCTGATGGTATTGGTGAACAAATGTTATTGCTTTTAGAGCATTCTCTAGCAATAATTTAATGAAGCAACCAAACAAAATGCTGTGTAATCTGCTAATATCAGCATTTACAATGTAATTAAGTGTTTGAAAATGAATGTTGTATAGTTTTATGTCTAATTAGTTTATGCGGACACTTAAAACTGTAATAACTAAACAGAATAATTGAAAATTGAAAATTAGGCCTCAGTGTCCAAACTATATAGGTGAAATTATGCTCTCTTGGATCACATATTGCTCTGAATTCTCTTGATAGAAAGTATATCTGCTATAATATCTGGCCCTTGCAGGCTGTGAATTAGAGAAAAGTGATCTGCTAAAAGAGACAGTGACTCAATGAAATAACAGAAGTAAAAAGAGAGTGAAAGCAGATGGGTTTTATTACTGAGAATAAATTTTATCTCAAAATAGGGTGAGCTACTGCAAGCTGCATTCTTTGCCACATTTCTTATTATTCTCTTGAAACCGAGTATTTGAATGTGTTTTGTTTGTGTTTTTACCATGTGTATCCTCACAGTCTTCTGTGAGTATAAATTGGAAAGTAAAAGCTTTTTGTTTAAATGCAGTAAAATATGGCAAAACTGATATTACTTTCTTCCAAATTGTGTCTGTTTTTGCAAGTCAGGGGAAGAAAATCAGGAAATTTGCATTAAAAAATCATGCAATGTATGATTTTTTCAGATTAAAAAGAACTATGAAAAGGTTAATTTCAGATAAGTAAGGCTGTAATGTAGGCTGGAACACAAATGTGTCTCTGGGACCTGTGTAGTATATGTGATCTACTCTGCCGACATTTACATTTTAATTAGTTAGGTAATGGGTCTTCTCAAAATGATATATCAAATAAATTATTAATTATATATTTTATTTGACCAGATAGTAACTACCCCTAGGCACTCATCATCTACCCATCAGTCTTGGGACTTCTGGTCTCTGGTGGCCTCACACACTGACAGGAATGTGCCGATGGCCTCCTGGGCCCTCCACCAGCCAACTCATAGACCCTCTGACCTCTCCAGTGTCCAGCCCAGACCTGTGTTTGCTTCACTGCCTGGCTCCCAGGCCTCTTACCTGACTTGACCTAGTCTAATCCAGCAATCACACACTAAGATATGACATATGGACCCCTCGAATATCAGTGCAATCCGTGCATCCAGTGCCTCCAGTTGGTATCATCACAGAGAGAGGGACTGCTGTGATTTATGGTCCCCACATGAGCAGCTGACACTCAGACTATTATACGCACAAAATTTAGGCTCTCACCCCAAATAACCCACAGAGATGGAGTCGAATGGAACACAGGGTAGGCTGTCAGGTCATATATAGAGCACAGCCAGTTAAGTGTACAGATGAGAGACCCTGTTTAAAATTGAATGGCCCTTTTCATATCTTTGCCCCTTTATTTTCCCATGCTTGTTCCTCCTCTGAAACCCTTGGTCTCTACCTTTCCCCATCTTTGGTTCTGCCTCTAAGCATCTCATATTAAGCTTTTTACAATCTCAAAATGCACTTCCCCTGCATCCTAGAAATGTCTCACATTTCCTAGGAAATAACTCCTCCTGTATATGAAATGATCCATGGAGATCGTTCCCCATAGAGTCTGGAAGACAGGTAACCCACAGCCCATTGGTTGAGGCTTCAATGGGATTCCTGGGACAGAGACTCATCTCTGTCTGGTTTATTTTATTTCCCCTCCAGCCATTTTGTCTGTGTTTTCCTTCAGATTGGTGGAGGTGATAATTTAATCACTTACTCTAAACAGCACAGTCTTTAAACATTGATCTAAGGGAAGAAGCTGCTGTTTTTTTCCCTTCTTTCCCCTCATATAATAGTTTGATGATTAAAGTACAAGTTGAGAAATCCTAGTTCAGCTTATTCCAGAGAGAGTACTTCTACATCAAAACTACAGGATCTTTGAGGAGGGAGAACTTTATTCTTCAGATAGTATAACTTTCTGGTCTTTAACTAAGAGGTTACAAATCTCTGATTTCTCTTTGGCACTTTGGGTCCATAAAATATTAATAATTCATTCTTCATTGATACATTTTTTGTAAGAATATCTTGAGAACGTCTTTATGAAATTGGACTATAGTATAAGAGTTAGGGCAATAGAAGAAAATATGGGTATGATTCACTGTGGACAGGGTTTCAGCCTGAGTATCTCATTTTTTGTATGAAAACCTTAATAAGTAAGTTATTATATGAAAGAAAAGAACTGTTATCTGTTCTTCTGTTTACAGAGTTTTAAGATAGGGTGAGGCATGTAAATATGGTTTGATTTCTGAGCCGTATCTTCTTCCCTAAGGCTGTGCTTGTACAAATAATCTTTGCCTCTTGGGGACATTTGCCTCTTGGAGTGGATGTCCCATCCCTGGAAGTGTTCAAGTCCAGGGTTGGATAGGGTTCTGAGCAACCTCCTCTGGTGAAAGGTGTCCGTGCCCATGGCAGGAGGATTGGAACTAACTGATCTGTAAGGTCCCTTCCAGCCTAAAGCATTCTATGATTCTATGATTACGGGGGAATTTTTCTCCTGGGATGGAGCACATCTGGCAGCCCCCAGTATTGCACTGTAATGTACCAGCTCACATTAGAACTGCTGTGCTTTCTTTGCAATTTATAGAGCAGTAAAGCCCAGGCCTGCATGCAAAAGAACTTTACAGTAAAACAAAAAATCAAATTTTATTGTATGTGATGGATTGAAGCTCTGTTATTATAAACACAACTGTATTTTACTAACATTTATACTATGCATATCCAGTTGATTGTACGTAAAAGTCTTGACTTGAACAACTTCTAGGATTGTAATTTATTACACATTCAAGTTTTGAGAGATATAAAGAGAAATGGGAACACTGAACTCCAGAAAATAAACCTCAGACTTAACATTTTTATGTATTGTCTCATATTTTGTCAAAGGCATTCTATATTTTTTGACATTAATACTTGATCTCTTAATGATTCCCATTTCTACATAAATTTACATTACAAAATCACGCAGAAATGAACACATTGCAGTAACGAAATCTGTGCCAGGTTAAGTACAATATATAAATTTTACTAGCATTTGAAACAAAATTCAGACTCCATCTGTCATATATTATCTCCAGAGAAGTTAGGACATGCACATATGTAATTGGATTATGAGAAATTGAAAAACACCCAAGGTGCCTTATAACGAGTATATGATATTTATGCTTGGCTTTAACAATGTTTTTTTTTTTTTAATTTTGTATGAAAGTTTTTAATGCTAGAAGTTCATAGTTCTAATAAAATAAAAAATGTATAACTTCATTGAATAGGAGTTTTCAGTATTTCTCCAATTAGATGCTCTATATGAGAGAAAATAAAGTACAATAAATATGGCTCATCTCAAAGAAATTCAAGATGTTTTTGTATTTCATAAAAGCCTTAAAATGCTGACTCATCTATTTCTGATGTTTGGTTGTTGGCATACTTTGTGTGAAATATTTCTGATACAATGAAAGGAATTGAAAGCTTATTGTCACTGTGCTAAAAAAATGTATAAAACATACCATAAAATTTCTAGTAATTGTAAGGAACATGAATAGAACAAATAGCTTTATAATTTACTCTCAAAACTTCATGGCTACAGTTTTTGAAGTTAAATGATAAGGTTTCTAATTTTCACTTTGTTGTTTTAAATGGCTGCCTCCTCCCTCCATTTTCTGCAAGAGAGCAGTTGGTGACAGAATGAGCTTTTAGTGCAAAAATCCAGGTGGAAAAAAATTAAGCTTCTTTGGAATATGTAGCGCCATATAATGCTCTTCCAAAATCAGTAGTGCATATGTCCATCCATCCTTGCATAATTTATTTTAGGATGAGGTCAGACTTTTGAAGATGCTTGTTTCTTTCCATTGACTCTAAAAGATCTGGTGACTCTAAAAGGTAGCTCGTACCACTTAAATAGCCTGCAGGGTTTAAGTCGAATGGAAATGTCCTATAGTGAAAAAAAAAAGTAAACCTGCACAGTTTTTCTTTTTGTTGGTTTGGTTGCGGGTTTTTTGTCTGGTTGATTGGTTGCGTTTTTTTGCAAAACCACATATCAGCAAAAATCTGACTTTTGACTTCAATAAACATCTTACAGATAACTTTAGGCTGAGATGAATTACCCTCTGTACTTTCCTGTCTTTCTGCACTGACAGATGCCTAAGTTTAGACTTCTAAAGCTACATGAAGTGACTCCCACCATAACAGCTGAAAAGATGTGTAAGCAGTTTTTCTGACTTGTGTGATCCCTCAGTCTTCACTTTATTCATTAGTTTAAGCCTACCCTTGGACATCTCTGAAAAGCTCAGATAATGTATTTCCTATGTGGTAGTTCTTGTAAATGTTGCCTGCTTTCTGCTTGTTTTGGGTGTTTTGTTAATAACCAATTTTTTCCCTTCATGGGATTATACAAGGATTTCTGAGTTCTATGTAAGATTCATGTGTTAATGAATGGTGTTGCTGGATTGATCCTGTTTTTCTGCACTGTTCTTGAGATTTTAAGGTTTCTATTGATATCTCCCCTGTAGCGATAAGAGAAGATGGGTGATTATGAATAAGCAGCACAATGGCAATATTTAATAACTGTGAGCACATGGGCTAACACAATACAATGTACTGATGAAAAAGTACTCTGATTTCCACAGTAATCAAAACTGTCTGTAATCTATGCAATATTCATTTCACTTTAAAAAGAAAATGGTCCTTTTATGTCTTCAGATAACCTAAACAATAAAATAGTTATTAAAATGGAAATCCTGAGTTTGCATGTGCATATGAAAGGATTCAGAAAAGGCGGACTAATATACCTGGAACTTTTGTGTGTGGTAGCTACAGAAATACGTGTGACTTTATACATATTTATACATGGTTCAAAGCCATCTGTCAACAATTAAAATATATGTCACGTTTAATAACATAGTCTGCATAGATTAGGATTACTATAATTAGACTATTGCGCACATATTACAGCTGCAAAATGCATGAGCCAGGCTTTCTCAGGAATTTCAAAAAAGGCTTCCTCTATTTTATAATATTCTCCATGGTATTTGATTGCATCTAAATAAGTAATGCTGCAGAGAAATATCTTCGGCAGCTACTTGAACTTGAAGCTAGCTTTTCTGAGAAAAGTTATAATCTTATCACACGTGCAATGACCCAATGGGATCTAAAGAATTGTTCTATCAAATCTTTCTGAGAAGACTCTGATTGTAAATGGTCCACTTCTTTATGCAGCAAGAAACCTGTTCTCAGTAATGTACGTCTCCCCTTCTCCACCACTCTCACAGTTCAAGGATACCTTAATTCTCTTGAAGATTTTGAAAAACAGGCATGATGCATTTTGACAAGACTAGGCAATGGGAACTATTTTTAGAACAGTTTGGAGGCAAAGAGGATTTAAAAATATAGCCCTTCATATATGATAAGTCTCAATTTATGCAAAGCAGCCTTACTACATGAATATAAGCAGACAAATATAGTTATACAGAAATCATGAAAATAAAGGACAACTCAAGAACGGGGACAAGGGGCAAATTGTGTGACAAGAAAGCCTTGTTTTAACCATATTGAGAATTCACTTGCCTTCTGGAGAGTGCTGGCACACAATCTCAGTGACTGGAAAATTTTCAGTGTAAGGCTGAAGTGCGGCATAAATGATGTACTAGAGTTTATACTGGCATTCTGTCAGAAGGATATATTATGAAAATGAAAAGAGTATATATTTGACCTTAAGAAAAACTTGGTAAATAATGCAGAAGATTCTGGATATATGTTTTTGCTGTGGTACGTTTTGTGGCAATCTCTCATTATAGGATGGGGGCAAAAAAAGTCACATATATATAAGGACTGGATGTATACCTTTGTGATTGATACTTGGTCTCACTAATGTAAGGAGAATCCTGGTTATTAGTTATATTTAGGTTCTGCATAATATCTTTTGTATTGCGGGGGGGGGGGGGNATTTTTGCACAGAGAATCCGTCCTGACAAAAACTGTTCTGTAGACAATATTTTTATGGTCCATTATGAGATAAATGAATACTGAAGGATTTGTTTCATAGTAATTGATTTACGTGTTAAATTTTATAGGTGTCTACTGTCACATCATATTCTAGATCAATTTAAAAAGCTCTGATTTAAGGAAAAAGTATATTTGCAGCTGCTGAAGAGGGAAATGTATTATTAATGTTTCAAATTTTTAGGTATATGGGACATTTTTTACTTCCATTATCTACAGAGCAATGGCTAATGCAAAAATAAAGGCTTCCTTCTATTTTATTTTTGTATTTAACTTGCTTTCAAATGTTTCTAGGAGCGTACTAGTTTTATGAAGTTGTGCAATATTGGCCTTACTGTCAGCTTAGTCTTTATGAATTTTACACAGCAGCTGTTGCTTTTTCTCAGTCACTTGAGTCCACCGATGTGAGGGCTAGAAATGTCACCAAGTAAAAGATGAAAGTAGCTTCATCATGCTGCTGGTGGCTAAGGGAAAGCAGTGTGTCAGTCAGCACTGCTGGTGGGTCACTTCCACTGACTGTCTACTGAATTCCATTCTCTGAAATCAATTCTTTGGATAAATCACCAATTTATCCACTCACAATAGGGTAGCAATAGAAATGTACATCTAACAATACGGTCACAATTTTGCTCATGATGGCATCACAGATTATTGCAGTGCAGCTATTTCTGTAATGTCTTCTGAATGGCCCTTCAGAAGAAATGTCAAGTAGCATATTCTTATAAAGTGAAAAGTGTTCCAGAAGGCCCTGCTTCTAAATGGCTCAATATTATGCCCTTTCACTTGCAGATCTGTGAAGTATAAGAAGAAATCAAAACCTGAAATAGCCTGTCTATGATTTTCATTATCTATCATGATGTTTAATTCACTTCAGCTGTAACTTTAGACTTCTGTTTCTACTGATAATGAGCGGAAACTAGTGTTTACAGATAATTAACTCTTAAGTAAAAAACTGTGTCGAAGAAGTTAAAAAGAAGTTCTACTTTTGTAGACATAAGCTCAGAACTGATGCAGACTGGAAATACACAGATGAACAACTAATGTAGTAGAGATAATCTGCTGTAGAACCCATTCCTAGCTTATTTTTCAGTAGCAATTTAATATAAACATGCTGAAGCATGGAATAAACTTTATTCTTAAAAAAGTAAAATTGAACATTTACTGTTTTGCTAATGTCATGATTTTTATTTTGAAGTAACAGCCAGACTAATAACAGATTGATGTTATTACCAATAGAAATCAGTGCCTGATAATGAGTTAATGATCGTGCACTCATGTCCCTATATAGGAATCTTGCAGGTTAGTGGATTCTCTTCCGTTTCACAGCTTCTTTGGTATGTGTTGGTTTCTTATTTTATTTGAAAAACAGTCCTGTGTAATGATAATCATGAGATTATTGAAACTGGCTTTAATTGTGATTAATTCTCCAAATGATTTTCCAAGTTCTACTTGTTAATACTGAAAATGTTTGGTTCTAAACTTTCTTTGAGAAAATTTAATTCTTAAGTTGTAATTAGCATTTTTCCTCAGAAATAATTTGATCTTTTCCTTGCTAGCAGTATCTTTATATAGAGAGGAACATACAGAGAAACAGTGAATTTTGTATCTATAGCATCTAGATAAAGGTTGAGATTCTGCTGTGCTTTTTTCCAGTTGGCCTAGTTGTGCTACAAGCTGTGTTGTTACCAAACAAACAAAAAACTCACTGCCTGGCTAAAAGAATTAAGACTTTACTTGGAAAACTTTATTTTGTCATTATTTCTTTTCTATAAATCTCAATTTAGACTCTGGCCTTTGCTCAGCTGCATAACTCCGAGATTTAACTAGGATTATGGTTCACTTGCATGTGCTCAGATGCCCAGAACCATTCCAGCTGCCCAGTGTTCCTTGGCCTCCAGCTGTTGCTCAGGGTCTTCTGTAAATTCTCTGTCACTCCTCTCTTGCTGTGTAGTGCCCCAGATACTCTAGGTCATATCAAAAAGCATTAGACAACCATGTCCACAAAACTGAATCAAACTTCTAACATGCAAATTACTACCGAGGACCTTAGACACCTTACTTACAGAAAGACATGTAAATGTTTTGGCATCTACACTGAGGTGTATGATTCTGAAGCCCAGCCCCACCCACAATTCTGGTTATGATTGTTCAAATGAGCTTTATCTGATCACAGCATGACATGTTATTTAAATCAATCAATTGTCTTGTTTTTGGTTAGACCTCAATTATTCATTAAAGCACTCGATATTAAGCTGTCTAGTGATTCACATATTCTGTTCTGGAAAGACAGGATTTCAGACTACTATTACAACCAAAGAAAACTTTCTAATGTATGTCATATATGTCTATCTATATCAACCCTTGCCAAGGAAGAAAGGTCCAAAAATTCAGGTGAGGATAAGGTAAAGGGTAATTAAAATTAAGATTCTTTTCAAATTATCTGAAA
Organism: Daphoenositta chrysoptera; assembly: GCA_013397915.1. Lineage (NCBI taxonomy): Eukaryota > Metazoa > Chordata > Aves > Passeriformes > Daphoenositta > Daphoenositta chrysoptera. The sequence goes on from VZRO01006481.1 coordinate 196,313, forward strand.
ACTTATTTGTAATATCTAGTGGAGGGGGTTATAACCAAAAACCTTCGAATGACTAAAAGGAAACAGATGAATGGAAAAGAACAGTGACATAAAAAATACAAGCACATACATGGATGGGTGAAATGGGCAAAGAACATTAGTCTCTAACATTAATCATATATAATGTGATAACGGAACAGAACAGTTGTTCTGTTATTTCAACTACTAGACAGAAATAAGGGTACATGCTATTGTTCTGGGGTTTAATTTTGCTCTCATTTGTTACTTTAGGAATGTCTAACTCATTTATTTAATTTTCTGAGGATGATTTAAACCTACAGTGAAATGTTAGCAAGACATGCATTTCTACAGATGGAAATACCTAAATATTTTTTAAACAAATCAAGTTGATAGTGTGCATAACTGTGGCAGCAGGGATTGCACCAAGGGATAAGAGCCAAGCTCTTGCTCCTGTATTCACTCTGAACCAGTAAGAACTGGAAAGAAAAGTAATCACTCATGACAGAACTGAAGTGAGAACTTGAGTTGGCGGGTTGTAGCTATAAAATGCACTCCCAGATATAAAGCAAGATTTCTATATGTAACAAATTAGGAAAAGGGTATTTGTGAATGGACAGTTACATTTAGGAGCTGTACCTATATTGCTAAGTAAAGAGAGGATCAAGGGTGAGAACATACTGCTCCACTTCCCCAGTGCTTACAAACACCCTCTCAATAAGCGATTTACCTCGGGGAGAACTGGTTGGCGAACAGATGTAAGTTACAAGGACTGATAAATTCAGTATCTGTCACTGTACCTTATTGCCCAGTTCTCTTTTATTCGGCACCATAGACATCCCAAAAAACTGCATCTGTTGTATTAAATAAAAATGTTCAGGGACTGCAAGTGTCCTACTTCCTACAGCAGAATAAACATATCCAGGCTGCCTACTCAGAACAGTCTGTAGGCTATGCTAAGGCTCAAATTGGGGTCAAGCATTTTTGTGAAGAGTGCTAGTTAGGTCAGTTCAACCCTGTGATGGCCAGGAAGCATGCTAAGGATGGAACAAAATGTTCACTGTGTGCTTGTGCTTGAAGCCACAGTCTCACTGCATGGAATTGTACCTTCAATGAAAATTGCTAGTCATTGCTACCTAATTCAGCAATTAGCCTTCTTTGAAAATTTTGTTCTCTTACTAAGTGGTTTTGAATGCTACATAAATAACTACTGAGAAGAAATGTCTGGATTTTGAAGTAGTTGTATAATAATAACCTGAGATGATTCTTATTTCCACTATTCAGGCAGCAGCTGATTTGATCCTGAGATAGTAAAGGTATATCAAGAAAGCACAAAAGGTAGGTTAGAGCTGTGTTGTGCAGTGCTGGCGCTCAGCCACCTTTCTAATTTTTTGCAGTTCAGCTCAGTAAGCAGAATGAATGTCTATTTCTTTCTTTGTTCAGCTGAGTTAGCTTAGATTGGAGAGAAATATTGTGTTACTTCCATCAGAGTTTCAGGCTACTGGTGATTTTATGGAGAAGAATGGGTTTTCAAACTTGAAACACAGAGCTGTAGCCCTGGATCTAGGCAGCAAACAGTGGGTTTGACATAGCACTGTATGTACTGCTTGTACTTTGTGTATCATCTCAAGGATATGAAGGCTATAGCTGATTAGAAATCTCATTCTCTTTTTGAAAATATCATGAAAAAAAAAAAGAAGCCTGACATACTTCACACAAAGCTCCAGCTTTTAAAGTTTTTTATTCAAAAAAATCCCCACAGGGCACTATCATGAGGGACTGTGAGTTGCCATACTAGTGATCTAAATACCAGTCTCCAGTATAAACTGGATTTCTAATTTGGAATGCACATTTTTGTTAAGGAAATGAAACCCTGCAGGAGATTCTGGCCTACAGATGTATGAGTAGATTTATTTAAGAGATCACCTAAGGAAATCCTGTATTTCCAAGTATTTGGGTATGTAATGCTAAGCAGAGAGAAAAAAATTAGCAGTTTATTTCTCTCATTTGAAAGAATTCAAGGTAGTAATACTTCTAGAAATAATTCTTCTGGATTTGACTTGATTAGCTAAATTGAATTCACTGCTGAGCTCCTTTGAGATTCCCTCCAGAAGTACTTATGATGTGCACATAAATGAAAGAGAGGAAATACTATGACTGAGCTTAGTTCACACTGAACTGCAATAGAGCATCAAGATATTTTTATTGAAATACAATACAACAAAATGTATAGAAAATCCATGTTTCCCATGAAGGTATATGATGTAGAATAAGTGAATAGGGTACTAGATTATTGTATCACATCAGTTTCAATAGTATAAACATATATTTTATTGCCTTTCCGTGTTCATCATTCATTAGACATTGTCCTTGTTTCAGCAGGGATAGAGTTAATTTTCTTCGTAGTAGCTGGTATTATACTATGTTTTGGATTTAGGGTGATAACTGTTAATAACACAGTAACATTTTAATTGTTGCTGAGCAGTGCTTCCTCTGTCAAGGACTTTTCATCTTCCTTACTGCCCTGCCAGCAAGCAGGCTGGAGGTGTGCAAGAAGATGGGAGGGGACACAGATGAGACACTGACCCCAAGTGACACAAGAGATATCCCATGCCATACAAAATCACACTCAGCATATTGACTGGGGAGAGCTGGCCAGAAGCTGGTGGCCCACAGCTCAGGTCACTGGGTGGTGAGAAATTGCATTCTGCATTGCTTGTTTTGTACATTCTTTTATTGGCATTACTATTATTATTAGCCATTCCTTTTATGTCCTACTACACTGTTTTTATCCCAACCCATTAATTTTACCATTTTTCTCATTCTCTCCCTCATCCCACAGAGGGGGAGTGAGTCAATGGCTGTCTGGTGCTCCTGCCGAGTTAAACAACAACGGAGATTAAATCACTTGCAACTTCCTGCAAGCACATAAAACCAAAACAGACTACAGTCTTGCCATTTCAGATTCACTTGCATGAATTAATACATTTTTGAGAAGCAAAAGGGACCATTTTGGTTTTTCACTTTAAGCTTGTACACAGCATGTCCTTGAACCTCTGAATTAATTCATGTTTTAAGACCAAAACCTGTTTGATCCAGAAAAAAAAGATAAACCAAAAAACCCCTTACCGCAACTGTTGATAATTAATGTTTATTATTGAAAAATTATTTTTATATAGACCAACCTGAGTATTTTTTAAATGTATGATTCTGGTAGCATAGATTTTTATGATTCACTTTGAATGTTTAAATTAAAAAAAAAATTATTTATTTGCTATTTTCCTATACTTTGGCCTACTGAATCTGTTAAATCTGTGCTTGCCATATAGGCACTTACAATGCTTATAAGGCTGGTTAAATAAATTCTTGAGATCAAGGGGTTTTTTTGAGTGCACTGAAGGATGAGCTCCTTGGTTAAAATGAAAGCTTTTTTTGGTTCCATTCTAATCACAGTAATAGAATTCACTTCTGTGCTATCCTTTCTGAACAAAGACAATGAGAATGGGATTTAGGAGTAATATAATACCCCTAATCTCACTTAGTATTCCTATTTCTGTCCCCAAAGATATCCCATTAAAATCTTTGGCTAGAATATTGCTCTTGGTAATTCATATTCTGCTGGCTACCCAGGACACCCACAATTAATTTACAGAACAGAATATTTTGTCTTTTAATATGCATGTAATACAATATTTAGACTTGCAAATTTACTTTTGTCTGTATTTTATTATAGTACGTGTTTTAAAATTCACTCAATTGCCTCACTTGCCAGATGAGATTTTCTTAGTTTGTCGCTTCTCTTTGTTATTTAGTAGTTCTCCAGTTCTTGTGGCAGTAAAAGATTTATCATTACCACTTTGTTTTTCATTTTGCTTTCCAGAACATCGATAAAAGTCTTAAATAATCTTGAAAGTTTACCAGGCCCTATAGGACTGTACAATAATCACACATCTTTAGTGATAATCTTCCTAATTATACATAGATTCTGAGATTTGTTGAGAAGCTTCAAGTACCCTAATAGGTGCCTCTGTAGCTGCTGCAAGCGGTTCATTTTCCTCCTGAAATGTTACAGAGCAGTGACTCATATATTTACAGAACCCTAGAAGTACTTTATTACCACAACGTAACTTCTGTAATGCAAATATTTTCATTCTAAAAGTGGAAATTTCACAAAATTGATTAATGGTACTTTTTGGTATTATAACCTTGTTCAGAATTGCTTTTGGGTCAAAGAAAGCATTCCACTAAGGCATCAATGATAGTCCTGAGAGGTATTTGGGTGATTGAGCACTGAAAGATCTGAGAGGGAGGCCAAACTTCCCAAAGCTGTGTAGGGAAGCTGAAGACTCCCAAGGACCTTTTGGTTGATTTACACCCAAATCATTCCCCCATGCACATGTACTGTAGCAGTGGCACAAAAAGTTTCTGGGAAAACAAAATGCCACCAGCAGAAGACGTGCTTTTGATACCAAAGTCTGAGTTCAATAAACTTTCATCAACATTAAGAACCAGCAAATCTGGAATATTGGTGTATCTACTGTAGTCTCAGAACACTGGTGAACTAACCCTTGCCATAACTCATTCAAATTAACATGGTTGCCAAGAATATTTGTTGCTACTTTCATTGAACTTGAAAGACAATAATGTATGATTAAACTCACGGGGTTTGGAGCTTCGGGGTTTTTGAGACAAAAAATTGACAGAATGGAAAAAAAATCAGACAAAATAAAAAGAAAAAAGATTATTTTATACTGTGACACAATGGGAAAAACATTTGTTGTATTTTCTTGAGGGGAAGATAGTATACAGCTAGTAACCCTCCTTATTCTACTGAAAGACCTAGTAAGAATATACAATGAAATTTTCCAGTTATAACATGTACTTATTTTCCTCCAAAATAATAGCTTTATGAAAAGTGCAGCACAAGAGAACAATTCTTTTAAACAACTTTTATCTTTATAATGTGAATCAATTTATCTTTGAAGAAATACATGGATTTCTGTTTAATAAAAAATTTATACTAGATCCAAGTCTTGCTTAGTAGAGAACCAGCACAGAGATTTGTGAACTTATATGGAGACAGTATTTCTTCTTGTACAATTAAGGAGACTGAAGAGAATAACAAAGTCCAAATAACAAATGAGCTTACTCATTATTTAATCTCTACTTTTTCAAGTACAGTGAAAAGTTTGGAAAAAGTTAAAGAGCACTTTTTCAGTGTTGAAACTCCCTTTAAAGCAATTAAGTGAGATCGTCTGTGTTTTTAGATTTCTAGTCATAAGTCAAAAATGTATAATATTAAAAAAAGGAAGAAAAAGAGAGAGGAAAGAAATAACTAAGTTGTGCTGAAATTTAAAGAAGCAACAAAATATAAAACCTTATTTAGTCAATATATTTCTAATACTCAGAGATATAGAGTAGGATGCATGTTCTCAGGCTGAAAAAATATGTGTATATTTATATATATATATACACACACCAGATATATATGGTATATATGGTGTATATGTATATGCTATACTGTGCAAACTTTGGCAACAAATTTTGTTTGAAAAATTGTCTTGCTGGAAGTTCCTGCCCACTTTTATGCCACAGAGCTCAGGGATAAAGAGTACCTTATCATACAACTGGCCCTGGGAATGTGTCATTATATGAATTGGGGTGAAAAATAAGTGTGCTGTTTAACGGAATGCAGTTCATTAAACTGTCTGTGTTTTGTTTCAATAAATATTATTTTGGTAGAAGTATGGCATGGATTACACAATGAGCAGGGAGAAGAGCAGCAGTACAAAGGAGCATTTTTTCCTCTTAGCTAGGTAGTTTGTCTTTCAGGTAGCATATAAATGCCTAATAAAACTTTTGAGTTAAAAGTGCTGCATAAATTGGTCCTGTTGATTCTGTGGTGAGTGGCATTCTCCTGTTCTTACACAGGGGCAAGTGGATCTTATAGAACCATTGAGATTCATCTGAGTGATCTCGTAGTAGTGATTAAAATACTTTTGTTGGGCACTGTACAGCACTTAACAGATCAAGTAGTCTGGGAAGTGACTCCATAATCTGAAAATAAACTCGATATATTTGTTGAAAATATGAACCCGGTATCTTGTTAAACAACAAAGCAAACACATTTTTGAAGGTATAAAACATCTGTGTCTGCTTCTGACTAATGAGTAGCTATTTTAAGGAGAAAGAACTATCTGATTTTTAAAGAATCTGAGCCAGGGAGGTTTTGGCCAGTGTAAAGAACTCTTCCTAGACTTAAGCATGAGTAATGCACGAACCTGTACAAATGGATATTTTTGATAAGATGAGGTTATAAGAGTTATTAACATTTGTAAGAACCTGTTTTTTTGGAGGCTATGATGTTCATAGTTATCCAAGAGATAAACTGAACTGAATCTGAATGGGCAAGAAGGCACACTGTTTGTGTATGTATGACAGTTGTACCACCTAGTATTTAAAAATTGGATGACAGCAGTTGTACATTTGATAAATGAGTGAGATTAACATTATTCAGGTGATTGCTCAGCACTGCTCAACAGACTGGAGAAATGTGTTCAACTTTGAGATCTCTACTGTTTTCCTATAAACCATGCAGCTATCATTGGCCATCTCTACAGTGATAAATAAAAGAACCCAGAGAACCAGCTTATTTACTGGAACCAAATCACCTACACTGCTTAGGCCAGTATCAGCTCTCCCTTTGCTTTATTTTAGGTCACCTTTATTATTTCTGCCAAAGCAATGCCTGGATGTCCTTTGGAAATAGTTCTCTCCATGCTAGCCTTGCCTCTGACTGCACTAGATAGGTCTGCTGTTCCTTGGTCAAGCATGTGATATCATCCCAACACACTATTTTTCTTCAGCTTCTACCAGATCTCCATATGACACACCCAGAGCAGACAAGTATATTTTGGATTTACCAATACAGAGCTGCAACACAGCCCTCATACTACTTCAGATTTTTCAAACTGAAAAATTCACATAAAATAATAAATGTATCTTAAGTCTCTGTAGACACCACATGGGTCTTTAACAAATCCAGGACCAGCTGTTAAGTAGCAGAGATGCTGTCTGTTCTAAGTGGGCCTATAAGAAAGGGGTTAACAAACATTTTAGTGGGGTCTCTTGTGGTAGAAATAAGGGCAATGATTTTAAACGGAAGGAGGTTTGATTTAGACCACGTAGAAGGAGGAAGTTTTTTGTAGTGAGGGTGGTGAGACACTAGAACAGGTTTCTCAGTGAGGTGGTAGATGACCTAGTCCTGGAAATATTCAAGATCAGGTTTGATGGAGCTCTGAGCAACCTGGCCTAGTTGAGAATGTCCCTGCTCTTTGCAGGGGAATTTGGACTAGATGGCCTTTTGAAGGTCCCTTCAAACCCAGAGTATTCTGTGATTCTATGTACTTATCCATTCCACTTGGCCTCTGAGCCAGAAATTGGTACCAGATCTTATTTTATAGTGATAAAGAAACAGAAATTTCATGGGTTTTTAATTAAAAATAAACTATGCATCTCGAAATACCACTCTTTTAAATCTATCTGTATTCCAGGATAGAAAAAAAAAAAAAAAAAAATCTGAATTCTCATTCTGTCGATCCCAAAATCTCCTTTTCAAATCATGTAATTACTAGGACATACATGAAGTTTTGGGTACTCACTGAAGCTTCCCATATATACTGCTAATTTGCATACTATATCTTGTCTTCAGCTGTTGCAGGGCAAATCATTTCCAAAATATGACAGATGGGATCTCCAACAAACAGGCAGTGGTGGAGGTGTATATGAAGAAATCAGTGGTGATTGTGATGATGAAGATGGCTGCGGAGGATCTGGAAGTGGAGAATTCAAAAGAGTCCTGAAAATGACAGACTGTAAGTCCATGATTCTGTTTCCTTCATGCATTTAAACAATGAATTGGCATATTTTCCACTAATACATGCCACTGAATTATCTTGTAAAAGATGTGAAAAGTTGTCTGTGTAATGTTTCCAAAATTTACAAGAGTAGGCCTGCAATTACAGAATTTCTGTGAGCACGGTATCAATATGAGTATCAGTTTCATCGTAACACGTTTAAATATACTTGGCATAATATAGACTTAACACAGTAATTTAGTAAAGTAATAGGTGTAAAGTGACATGTCCCTGTGAGTTATTACATTAACATAAGAGATTTGGCAGCTAAAAAGAGAATCTGTGCTAATTTTTGATGGAACTGTGGCAAAACATGAGGTTTAGTGCTGGTAGCTGCATTTCATAGAGAACTCTTGGAACCAATGTGCTAAAGTACTCGACAATAATGCCTCTACTGTTTCTTATGCATCTTTCCATTTTTCTTACTGTTTTGTTTTTATGTAGTTTGGGGGTTTGCTTGGCTGCATTTTATTTTTGTTCTGTTTATTCTCTGAAACACATCTGTAACAATTTTCATTAAAAAATCCTGTGATTGTGCAGTTGAATGGCATAGAACTCCAACCATGAGCAAGGTAAGTTAACTACTTCTCTGAATCAGGACACTTGTCTGCATATCTTATTTCTCTTCCCAGTGCAGAAATATAAGCAGAGGTGGTGGCAATAGATGAATTTTTTCATCTAAACTGCATTTCTGCATTTTGCATTATGTATATTCACTGAATTTGAGAACACTGCATGTTTTCAGGCTTAGATGCAAACCCCAGGTCCTTTTTGACTTGACAGTAAGGAGGCAATTTAAAAATGGGGCTGTAGAAAATCTGTAGTTGCCCATTTCTTCTTGAACTGCTGGAAAAATGTGACTGAACATTCTGGGGCATGCCTTAACAAGTCAATTTGGATCAGCCTAAGATCCTCTTGCACTGACACTTAGTCTATACATTTTCAAGTTCTACTAGAAGTCTTGATGGGATTTTGAGCAATGTCCAAAAAAAGTTTGGACTCTTACTTCCTGAGAGTGCCCTTGGAGGTTTAACTTTTGAATAAGAAGTTAGGAGTTCAAACATTTAAAACCAGATGTTCTTTGGAATACTGTATATATTACATCTATTTGATAATGACACTCTGTGGTATTGAAGAACTGTAGAATAGTCTTAGAATGTGACTAGAGCTATTAAGGATGTATTAAATGACAAAAGAATTTCAAGAACAGTATATTTTATTTTATTCTCATCTACTGCAATAGAATTTCCTTCATATTGATATATTTAGTGTAATCTTTTCAAAATGTCAAAATTATAATTAGCCTTCATATCCTCTTTATGCTACATCTTCTAAATTGCTAGAATTATAAGCTATGTGTTAGACATAGTGAAATTTGCATGTAATTCTGTTTCATTTGAACTTTTTCTAAGATATTATAGAACAAAAATATGAATCCATACTATTAGATATTTTGACTTGTGCATAAATTTTGAGCTACTAGTAGCTTCCATGAGCTGTTTTGATTTTATGGATTTATGCTGGCATGCATTTCTTATCTAGAATTCACCTTAAAAATTGTCTTTAATGTATACCAGAAAGAGTTCTACTTTGTTCTGGGGCATCATATATGGCCTGTCCAAAAAAACTGTTAAAACATTCCATCTTGTAGAATTTTGTTACAATATAGGTCAAGAAAATATTGTTTTTCAGAAATCACTTGTATCTTTAAGTATATGTTTAAATGTATGTTTAAGATAAATGAAACAGGTGCTTGAAAAATTATTCTATTGCATCACTGTGATATATGAGTAGGACTTTGGGAATTTAAAGTTAGATTTAAAGGGAAAAAAGATATATTTTAGTAAGAAAATGGAATTATCTTCTCAAGATTTATATTTTATGTGAGAACTAGAATTAAAAAAATATAAACATAATAAGAATTTAGGCTGACATTTTTAATATATACATATTTTACATATATTTATGCAGCATATATAATTTTGTGTAATTTTCTTAGCTTTGGGTGATTGGTATCAATTAAAAGCTAAGTCAGATTTTAAATTCCATGTTTTTAAACTGAAATGTTATATTCACTATGATGATATTCCTTACAGCTCCTTGAAAATATGTCTGAATTTCAGCTAAGCCTACAAGTTGACCACAGTACGTTTGATCCTCAACATTAGCTTCTCTATGGGTTATACAGTTAGTATTATTTGTCTTTATCAAGAAATCTTTCTGTGTTCTTTTACTTCTGGACAACTTTGCTTTCTCGCATAAATAGGCAGTAAAGAAACGGGGATTGCTACATATTTTTCCTATAGTAGAGTCTAGAGGTCCTAGTTATAGCCCAGGCTCTTTTTTTTTGGTAACTTCTGCAGACGTTTTCAACAAGGAGATGATCCCATGTGCAACAACTTAATGACCTTAATAAGATAATAAAGTATGATACAGAACCAGCCCTTTTTAGTACATTGCTGTGTATAAAAATAAAGATACATCTGCCTTCTTTTTTCATGCCATGTCAATTGCCTTTTGAACACGTGTCTGAAACTCAGAGCCAGAAGGAACAGGGAGGAAGGGAGGTGATATACTTCTGCCAAAACAAACTTGTACCTCTTTTATGTGTACAGGTAGCATGTGAAGTGAAAGATTACTTGTTTCCACACTCAGTGCTAGAGATGTAGGAATTTATTTCATTTAGTGCTGAAGACTGATAAATGTGTGGTGACAGCCTTCTTTGTCTTTAGAAGGCAATTAAGACATTTGGTATTTGTAACTCAGAAGTGGCAGCCTTGCATTACAAAAATGTTTAAAATATGTTATATTTTGAAAAAATCTAGTTTTCCTATCAAACAGTTAATCGTTACATTATATTCAATGCTTCCAAGTGCTACAGTGGTGCTGACTGGTTTGCTCTTTCATAAGTACTTCTAAAATATGGTAAATCGGCACAGTTATTTGAAGAAATCGTACTAGAAAGGATAGTGCACTTTAAATGTATAAAATAAACAGTAGTATAAAGTCTTGACACTTCATTTGCTAGTTTTATTCTCCTCTAACCCAGGAGCTCCCACAGGACTATTTCATGCCTCACAATGAATTATCTCTTGGAAACCCCCTGCAGAATGCAGCAGTAATAACAACAAATACTTATCACCTACATATTGATTTGAATCTGTTTCCAAATAGCTGTGTGAGGAAGGACTAATCCCAATATCACTCCACTGAGGTTCTCAATACCGTCTATCAAAAGTCTCATAATACTTTTAGCAAGACCACCAATTCTCTGAAAAGTGCCCTATCACTAACTTGTCTTTGCTTATTTTAACATGCAACACACATGTTTCTTTACTGCAGCCAGAGATTTAGTTCAGGGCTCAAATATGCAGAAACATCTTTGTGCTTAAGATATATAATGGCAGACCTTGTCTCTAACTTTTTAAAATTTTTATCTCACTTAATATTCTTCCTCTTTGAAGAAAGAAGTCTCCAAAATGTTTTATTTCTCAGGGTTCTTAATCTGTAGATTACTATTTTCTTGTTCAAATTGTACTGTAGAGGTAAAATAGCTTGGAAAAGGCTTTATGTTGTGATCTCTATATAAATAAACCAGTCTATGTCTCTTGTGTGACATTATAGTGCATTCTCAAGTCTCAAACATCCTTTCTCCTCTTTCTGCTCCTTCACCCACTTCAGTATAGTTGCCTTTCTCATTGTTAAATCTGATCCTGGTGGCATATTCTGGGACCAAAACTACTTAAAGCTGGCAATAAAATCTCCATTATGATGTTTGCCATCTGTTAAATTCTTTTAAACTCTCATCTGCATTCTGTTACCTCAGTAAAGTAAGACATCCCTTATGTCTGAGTAGGATTTCAGGTTTTATTTACACACAAGAGTATTCTTCCTAATTCTGAATGTTAATGTGAGGTGTTATTCAGGTGTCTTTGGAAGGGTTACATGACTTCACTGTTCATAGTTCACTCTGTTCAGAACATCTCAATTCTATTAAAAGTGAATATGAAAAATAAAAGTTCTTGAAGTGAATGCCACTGTTGGTCTAAATATTACACTAACTTTAAACAACATTCTCATAGGCTATTGCTAATTGGGAGGCTAGAGGAATCTCACCCTTCCTTTTCACGTAAAGGTTGTCATAATCTGAGCTCTTTTCTCTCTTATCCTTGTCTTTTGTGGAGCTGAAAACCTTTTGAAGAGAAAGATTTATTGCAATTAGTTCATTCCCGTGAAAAATTTGCATATCCAGAATTAGTGTTTTCTTTCAGCAAGAAGATACATATTGTCAACACATATGAAGTTCAAAGATTTTTCTGTGTGCATGATCAAGTGTTGGCACAAAAATACGTAACGATATAAATTATTGAAGCATAAACAAAGCCAAAGGATGAACAAGTTCCAACGATTTCCACCAAAACCAAAAATATCCCAAAATCCCTTTCGGATTCCAAAGCATAGACATTCACCAGACAATGAAGTTTGTACAGGTAAAATTGCTGGGTGTATAATGACATGAAGCACTGTGGTGGGTTGACCCTGGCTAGATGCCAGCTGCCACCAAACTGCACAGCACTGTGGGGGCTGCTATGGGAAAATGAACACCAGCCCAGCCAGAACCAATACAAGCAGTGAAAAAAAAACCCAAAAGATTTTCATTTAAAATGCCTTGTAAAAATTGAGAAAAGTTACGAGACAACTTTCTTACGCAGCATTTTGCAAAAAGGTGTGACCTGCGTAATGATATTATGCATTGGAAAAAAATAAAAGATGATATTTCGAATTTTGGTTGTTTCCTATTTAAAGAGTATCCTCTCTCTCTCTGAACACGTTTTCTCATGAGTCAACATTTGTACTTCTTGAGTGATGAATTTAACCTGAGTAATGGATTGAAACTGTACTGCCAGGTTGGATTGTTAATTCAAAAACAAATAAGGGGAAGGGTTATATAAAATTTGCTGAGGGAATTTACACAGAGACAGAAATAAAGTCAGATAATGTAAAATTTCGTATTTTGCAGCAGTGTATTTTTTGCCTTGTATTAACATGTTACATCCACATGATTTTTATGACAGAGGCTACCAAAACACGAAGAAAGAAGCACAATTGCTCTTCAAAGGTTTTAAGTTATCATATAGTGCTTAATGAGCACATTCACTGGTCTAAAACAGTACAACAGAGCAGTGCAATTATTACAAATGACCTGCATTAATAACATGGGGTTATATTTTGACCTTATAATAATATCACTAATTCTGAAGTTACCAGAAATCTGAAGCCTTTTACTACATGTATTATTTCACTAAGCAAATGTATAAATATTTGCACTCACAGTTACCAGTAAAGAAACAAACTTCCGGCAAAGTACTAACATTTATTGCTTTCTCATCCGTTCTTTTATATTTCCTAAGGAAAATGAATAAGATAAAAGATGTTACAGCTATTTCTTAGGATAAAGAATGTCCTAAATGCTTTTTTATTTCCACAGCAGTAGAATGAAAAGTAACCAGTACCACTCTTATGAAAGTGCTATTGTACAGGACCTGCCTGTTGAAAAAAATCTGATTTATTACTTCCTAGTTTTTAAAAACTTCAGAAAAACCCCTCCTGCCGACCGCTTTATGCTCCCCAAACTTTAGCACAGAGGATATACTCCAGCATGTCCTTCTCTGCTCTGGACTCTCCTGTGAAGAACATAGCTCTTCAAGAGCTCCTTTTCGGAATAATCAGAGAAATACAGAATATGGCATTTATTGAGTGGTCAGGGTCAGGTTGTGTATCATCTGAACTGATATGCTACACATCCAAATAAAGTTGGTATCTTGGTAGAGGTAGACACTTCATGTGGTAATGGATTAATAAAAGAGTAATTTATCAGCCTGGAGAACACTAAGGCTCCAAATAACGCCTCTCCATGGATTTAGGCATTTCCTTCTAACTTTTCACCAGCATGGACATCCTTCAGGGTATTTCCTGGGATAGAAAGAGGGGAAAAAATCCCCAAATTCTTGTGATTGGTCTTCCATATATGCAAACACTTTTAAACTATTTCAATCAACAAGTTACACACTGAATGAAGAACTGATACACCATTCCTTTATTTCACCTAATTTTATGCCAAAAAGCTGAGAAGCACTTACAGAGGTACAGAAAGCCAAGTACAGAGATAGTGCTTGCTGAAATTGACCTGAAAGTGAGTAATATGTCAAGTTTCCTACTGTGGACTATAAGATTTAATTCTGAATGGTACTCTTAAGAAAGTTGGAGAGTAAAAACCCCTTCTGTGTGGAAGTTTTTGCCCTACATAAGGCAAGGCTGTATTCCCTCTTTCAAAATGGGGTTGTTTTGTGAGCTCCCTCATTTCCCACTCCTCCTCTACAAGGATCTTTCAGAAACATCTCAAAGACCAACCACCAGCTATAAACAGAATTTGAGCTGGGGAATACCAACTGTTTCTTGATAGATTTGTAAGGTTAAAAAAAGCCGGCATTCAATTCTATAAAATGCGTCATGCACCATCACTAAATGCAAGTTCTTCTAGCTAAGCAAGAAATGGTTAATCATATCCATTCCATAACACAGTATAAAATGTGAGTATAAATGCAAATGGTTTATGTGATTCCATAGAAGCTGAGCTATTTACCAATCCAATCCCACAAATGAGCCAGTGGAAAATCGATTAAGGCTAATCCTTCAAAAAGCAGCATACTATCCCAAGTGCATTGTTTCCTGCCTTTCCCTATCGTAGGTCTGTCTCTCTCTGGTGCAAAGACTGTTTAGTTATTTGGATAGCGTAGGGAAAACTAGAAGATAATAACCAGACAAAGTCTCTACAGCTGTGATTAAAGCCATTGAGCTGGCATATAGACTAAAACCAGAATACCCATTTCACATTTGTCTGACCTGAATTTACCTCTTTTAGTCTTTTTTTACCAAAAAAACGTTTAAAGGTTTATGATTCATCCCATTAATAGACAAGAACTTCCAAAATTTCATCAAGGGAGCAACTCTTAAAAAATGTAACTGTACCTTCATGTATTTTTTTTCATACAAGACAATAAAATCTCTTATCTACTCTATATTGGGTTATGGACTATTTATTTTTGCATGTGCACCTGATACATGTAAAATCAAGTAAAAATACACTTCTAGTTTATGCAAAGTATGGTTAATTGGAAAATAATGAGGGTAATATGTTAGGTTTGAAATTAGTTCTGTTTGAATTCTTTCTGAGTAGGTATCATTTCACTGACTTCATATGAGATTGTATTTTTCAGAGAGACCACATAATAAGTTTAGTTGAAGTTACAAAATTCTAATTGTATTTTTAAAGGCATTACCTTATAATAATACCACTAGTTCTGAAATTACCAGAAATTTGGAGCCTTTTATTTTATGTAATATTTCATTGAACCAATGTCATTATTAAATTTTAATAATTTCTGATTATTCATTGATTATAATTCAATAAATAAATATTTGTTATTCTTTAATGTGTTCTTTGAAATGTGTTTCATAATAATGTATTTAGGATATGAAGAGAAAATTTTTTATAACTCTTCATCACTGTATTCAAACCACCCTTACTGTTTTATCAAATACTTCCATATACTCAGTGGATGAGAATTTATACTGTTTTCCTTTATCCAAAACAAAAATGAGCAGGTGTTTTCATGCAATAATATGTTCCTTTCCAGTACTTGTGTTTTAAACCAATCCCTTTCTCTAAGTAGTGATATCTAATCCTCAAAGACCTGAGAGTTTTTGTTTCAAATAAGCACTGAAAAGTCTATGTATTTTTAAAAACAGACCTTCTGAATAGCCACTTTCATTTCCAGTTGCCCTTATGAGTGAGTTTATTATGCCAAGGAGATCTCTCTATAAGAAATTCTTCATAATTTTGAAGTTTTCTTTTTAAACCTGTCCATCTTTAATTTTTTGGTTTTGGCAGGGGGAGGGGAAGAGCAGCATCTCACTCTTCATGTTCCATTTCTCATACTCTCTGTGACAGCTTTTATTAGCCACTTTAGATGATTCTTTTACTCTTCCAGTTTAGTTGTACTCTACTGACAAAAAGCCTCAAAATGAGTTGCTGTTTTTTTTTTGGTAGAAATTACCTGGTTTTATTTCTTTGAGTGAGAGAAAATATAAAGATAACCTCTATGTAGTTTGAAGCTATTATCATATTCTAGTAACAATTCTTTAAAATGATCAGATTAGCTATTTCAAGTTTACAATAAAAATTCCACCTGTACCATCCAAAATCTAAACATGAATATGTAAGGACAGCTATAGCTTACTGTGTATTTCTTTTTGTTTCATTAGAATGCAATCCTACTTTAATAACGATAGACACAGAGACAGGATTTTTCTTCGTGAGCTAAAAAATTTAGACATTTACAGTTACTGTAAAGAAATAGACATGTATCACTGAAAATGAGTAAACACATGATAGCGCAGTTCATTAGGCCGACGTTAAGCATGTCTGTTAAGATGAGAAGGATTTTGCCCTAAAATCCTTATTTCTATCAATTAATTGTAGAAGGAAAAGCTTCAGTAGCTCAAGTACCGATATCTGAAGTTAGTTAGAAAACTCTTTCCCTAAGTTAGGTTCCTTTGCTTTCACTCTTGTTCTGATTTAATTTTGATTTTTATTTTTAGATAAGGGCTAAATATCTTCCAGTGTACTTCACAGTCTTATTGTCAGTGTCACTCATGAGTTCTTGCAATAAAAAATAGACTGGATACTTGCAAATACAGCTAATAAGACCTGTAAAACAGAATTCATGCTGTCTGAAAGGCCTAGTTTGCTGGCAGAAGAAATCATTCCTGTTTTCCTTCATCTGTGATGGAGAAAATGGTTACTGGTGCAAAAAGAATTGGGAATATCTGTGAATCCCATGGTGTGTTTTGTTATCAAACGGTCTTGGTATCTCTTTGACCTGTTTCTCCATTTAGATTTTGAACACAAAAATAAATGTCAAACTACAACAAACCAAAACTTTCATAGCCAGTACATGATAAAGGAATTATTTCACTGAATCAAAAAGGAACTGAAAACACTTTTAAAATCTACTTATGAAAGAATTGGTCCTTTTTCAAAGTTGTGATTCATATCAGACTGTTATCTTTCTATTTCTTAAACAGACAGTAACCATGATAAATGTCACACTTTGATTGACTCAAAGGTGATTTATAGTCAAAGGTAGCTCTTCGGCCTGTCATGCGTCTCCAGTTTTTATTATATTCTTTTAGAAAATCAAAGTGTTGTGATCTCCTGAGAGTTCCCTTTGCAACCTGTGCAGAGACTTAAATTAGATTAGTTTCATATTTGCGTCTTCCACTATTAATGATTATAACTCCAATGCCTTGACTAATCTGCTTCTCAGTAATTCATGCTCAAACCATTTGCTAACTTTTAGATAAAAGAGAATCAATTAATTTCTGTTTGTTACAGAAACTTAGCACTATCATTTTTTTCCCAAGAAACAATACGTAAGGGAGATACAACCCTAAGAAAGATCTAGTTCTTAAAATATGCAAAACTTGTGTGAATATATATGTATACACACCTATATAAATCGCCAGAAGTTCCCTAAATAAAAGTGAAACTATTCTAAAATACTCAGTTATGACCTATATTCTGTAAAATAATGTATCTGGAAGGCAGCAAGTGAACTTTTCTTTTTCTTTTGTTCTTTAAAGGGAAGCGGTTAGGCACTGGTATAATTCCAAACTGATTTAGGATTGTGATGTCTCATTACTAGAATTAGTCTGATAATAGGCACAAGTACTGATTTTAAGTTTCTGGAATGAAATGTATGAAAAAGTTTTTTGCAAGGATGTAAGGAAAAGTTTTTGCTGGGCAAAAACTAGAGCAGACACCTAATTGGAGGGGTGTGACTCAGTTGCTTAGACTCACCGTCACTTTAGCAGATAATTTCAGGAGTCTTTTTCTGTATGTGCTCACTGGTTTATTTCGACTGTATGAACTCTCTTTCCAGTGACTATAGCAGAAGCTTGCTCAGATTTATTAAACCCTATATTCTAGATACCTACATTTAGATAAATTAATCTGGACATAAATTCCAGTTGTTGAGTTTTCAAAGGTTGGCTAACTAGAACAACTTTGCCAGATATTGGCCAGTAGCAGTGAGGATAGATACGCTTAACATGATTTATTTTCCTTACTTAGAGCCCCATTAAGCAGACACTTCTTAAGACCAGTAGATGTGCTTAAGGAAGGGAAAATCTCCCACTTCATTGTGATATAGCCAGCTGCAGAAAGAAAGGATTAGGTCACAGCTCAATAGACACAGACTTCATCAAAGCATCTTTTGTGTAACCATGTAGTCACTAACATTTTTTATGTCAAGTCCATTAGGTCTCTGAAACATGGATCTTTTCTCCCATTTGGATTCCTTTCTCAAGTTCATGCTGCCTGCAGTCATCCCCAGGCAACTGCTTTTACAGTACAAGCTGAAGTTAAGGGCCTCCTGAGTAGCTGCTATGTTTCTCATACAGGCATATGATTTGGGCTTGTTGTAAACATGGAAAGATCATATGGAAAGGTAAGTCAGATTTCTAGAAGGGATATGAAACCCTTGGGGGTTTTTTGTTATCACTAATGCCCTAAGCACTATGGACATAAGTCAATCAATATAATTTTAATTCAGGGCCAAAATGTCTCTGAGACTTAGCCTGAAGAAGCAAAAATGTAGCCTTGAGAACAGGGATAGAATAAAACAAAATGTCTAAGAATAAGAAAATACTGAAGAGAGGATTTTTTCGAGGAAAATGTTGATTGAGATGTGTGAATGAGAACAAGTCTGAATAGAGAAGGATGTAAGAGAGAAATGCAGAAATGTGCTTGTACATTACCTTTACCATGGCTCTTCCACCATTTTTCTTTTTTTTCCCCCAATGTTCATAGTCTTAAATAGAAATGCTCATAAATATAAGTCTCCATTTCCAGGGCCAAAGAGTGACCAGCTTTAGGATGTGAGAAACACAGTTTGTGGCACTTGCACAGCTGATAATGATGTAGAAAGTACAATACTCTTAGGAGAATCTTATGGATTTTAACAGTGACATTTGGAAAATATGTCAGTTGCTAGAGTGGAGACAGCTAGCTTTTTTAAAAAACTATTTCTGAAATGCCAGGGAGCAAAACCAGAATATGGCAGTTTTTCTAAAAGGAAGGAGCTACATATATATATATATAGCTGCAAAATAATAATTTAATACATATTGTGTTTTTGCATTACATATATAAACACAGTCGTTAGCAAAAAAAAAAAAAAAA
>VZRO01006481.1:215559-247073 GCA_013397915.1 Daphoenositta chrysoptera
AAAAAAAACACCAAACCAGACTATTAGTTATTTCCTAATAAAATTGTTCAGCAAAAGCTAGTTATAGACAAAAATATTGATCATACATTGTGACTTGCAGAAGACCTTGAGATTTATTAAAACACTTATTATTTGTTTAGGGTTTGCTAATTAAAGGTGCACATCAGGGATTTTGTATTCAATAGCTGAAAATGACTGCTCATATATTTAAATGAAGATAATAAAGAACTTGAAAGGGTTTGTTTCCAGGTTACAATTTGATTATCTCTGGTAGTTCCAAGACTTAGACACATAAGACACCTAGACACACCTCAAATATAGGCAAACTAAGAGTACTGACTGTCATTTGCAGATTAATTTATCTGAGAAGGTGGCCTCTGCTGCCCACCTTGCCCATCCTCTAGAGCTTATCTCTTACAGCTACTATAGTTGAACCACAAATGAGGCTGTTTAATACAGACCAAAACTTCAAGGCAAACTGAATGTGCTTTTGCTGTATATTAATATAGATGTGGTGGGTTGATTTGGTTGGTTTCCAGATAGCCACTCAACTGTTCTCTAACTCCCTGTCCTCAAAAAAGAATGAAAAAAAGTGCAATAAGACAAAAGCTTTCTTGTGTGATAAAATCAGGATGATCACTTACCAGTTAACTTCACAAAAATGAAAAGACTCAACTTTAGGAAAGTTAATTTCTTGCCACTTAAAATAGAGTCAGATGGTAAAAATCAAATAGCTTCACGTCCATCACACACTTTTCAATCTACTTCACTGCTTCGTTCCCAGCTCCTTTGCCCCCTTCTGATACCGAGTGGTGCAGGGGTGACAAGGAGCAGGGATTGAAGCCAGTTTGTAACAGTTCCTTTCTGCTGCCTTTCCTCCTCACAGTTACTTCCTTGCTTCAGCGTGGGTGTTCTCCAAAAGCTGCAGCTTCCTCCGGGGCACATCCAGCTGCTCCAACATGGAGTTCTTTACTGGCTACAGTGTGGTTATCAGCTCCTTCCTAGGTGCTGCAGGGGAGTCTCTGCTGTGCTGCCTGGAGCACATCCTGCCCCTCCTTCTTCCCTCACCTTGGTATTCACAAGGTTGTTTTTCTCAGTTTCTCTCACTTCCACCACCCTCACCTACTCCTTTTTAGTGATAAGCAGAATTTTTCCCTTTCTTGAGTACATTTTCCCTGAGGCCCTCCAGTCCTGACAGGTGGGGCTAAGCCGTGCCCTGTGATGGATCTGCTGAATCCCGCTGAAAATGGCTGTGTCACGCGTGGGGCATCCCAGTCTCCTCACAGATGCCATCCCTACAGCCCCCATTCCCAGTGCTGGGGCACATAAACCCAATGCAACTGTACACTGAGCACTGGTGTGTCAGATGCCACAGGAGAGTCCTCTCTTTATCAAGAGGGAATCACTTCTGGAAGTAGGGCCAAGGGGACAGGCAGAGCTCAATCACTCACTGTGGGCATGAGCCAGCTCTCTGGCCAGTCCTGTGGACTCAGCTGAGAGTCTACTGCTGCACACACACACAGGGGTTTGGCCTGTCAGAGGGCAAAATCTGTTTTTCTACAGCTCTGTCTGCAGTAAGTTACCAAGGGTTTGCTTGTAGATCTGCTAATGTACAGGACTAATACTAATACTCAGGACTTCAGCTGCTCCCGTTCCTCTGCCAAGTATTTTGATAGATTCAGGATTAAGTCCTTTGAGACCGTCAACAGCCACCAAAATCCCAGTAGCTTTCCATTGTGAAAAATGGCCCCATGACTGATACCGGTGTTAACAACTTCCACAAAAAAAGGGAAAAATTCAATAGATGGTAGAAAAAAATGTAACTTCTCACGACCTATGCTCAGAACCTGTGTGCCCTTTAAGGCTCTTACAAGTAGGCTGAGGAGGTTGCTGCTTCTGCTTCTCAAGATTCACTTCTTAGTGGAATGCACTGAGCAAGATGTGTGATGTATAATGACATAGAATATATCATAGAAAAGGAGAATATAATATATAATTAAAGAGATTGTGATTAAAAACTGTGAGCTCAGTAACATTTTTATGAAGTTATAAAGTAGTTTTCTAGTAAAATTTCAAATATAATATTCAATTCATTAACAACTCTCATTATCCCCAAATTCATAAACATTAATTTATTTTACTGTGTAGCAATTTCTAAGAAATGTAAGTCATAAAATGCAAAAGAAAGTGTTTAAATATGGATTCAAAAAGAGAACAATCAGATTTTATTTCTCTTCTAGTTAGTGCTATCTATTGCCTTTTTTCTTGCTTTTTTATTGCTCCTTCCTTTTTCTAATTAAGTACCATTTGTCATTTTATGTCAACTGACATAATTATAAGTCATTATGTAGGATACTAATAGCCTCAGAAGCAGTTGCCTCACACATAAACTCTTGTGTCCAAACGGCCACTTAGCAAAGAAGTGGATTTTAATTTCTCACCATTCATTACTGTTTCAATTGCTCTAAACAGAATAATTGAAGAACAGCAGGTGCTTTTTATTTCAGTTCTTTAGTCGTGTTTCTTAACTTACCTTTTTAAATAGCAATGTTCTTTCACAGCAAGGAGGCAATTAATTCTTCTGTATGCCAGAAGATGCCACTGTAGCACTCGCTTACAAACAGTAAAGACTGATGACAGGGGAGAAGGGCATGAATATCATCAGATGCAGCATCTGATAGATTGCACCTGAGAAGGTATTGCTGTGTGTATCCTAAAAGTACAGGGTCTTAATCTGCTGAGAGAATGAGCTTCTGCAACATTTATTTATTTTAAAATAAATAAATAAAAACAACTACATATTGGGAATTTAAGGAAATAGTTGTTTTATGGCATAATTTCATTAACTGCAATCCTAGTCCTGTATTTGCCACCTTGGATATTTATGTGCTGCAGCAGTGTACCAAACACTAATATGAGTACATGTTCTTTCTCCAAAGGATTTTTCTAGAAAGGATTTTCGTGCTGTTTAATATACCATATAAATCACTTTGAAAAAATAGTCTTCTTAGACTGTTTCATTTTCTTCTGTATCCAGTTAATCGCAGAGACGTTTGAGATCATCTGTCTACTCCAGTGTCATGGTTCTTTTTTTTCTTTCTTTTTTGTTTTTTTGTTTTTTTTTTTTTACTTTAAAAATTCTTGTAGTGAGCAGTCCATCACTAGCTTTAGGTTTTTCCCCAGGTGATAAAGAAACAGGGCAGCCAAAAAATATATCCCCAGAAGGTCTACCTAAAAGGATACTTTATTTTATTTTGATTTATTTTATTTTAGGAACAATTTGAACATTTTATCTCTTGACAGCTATACTACTTGCTGGTGACAGGGGAGAAAAGGAAGGAAGGTTACTGTGCAACACTCTGATGGTCCAAAAGGTTCAAATTGATAATCTATAAAGAGTTACAATAGGAAGAAGCACTTTAAAAGCACTTCCTTTGAACAAGATCTCTATTAATTAATTGTTTGTCCTCAGGGTGCCTACATAAGAAAGCAAGCAAAGTGTGTGTGCACTTAAGCTTTCCAATGGGACACTGAAGTCCACTGTCAAATGTGAGTGTCGTCAAATGGACAAGCAGAAGAATGCTGTTGTGGCATTTAAGTTGTGCAGGGTCTTCTGCTACAAAAGGCGGAAAAAATATTACTCGCAAGCACTGTGCAATGCAAATTGTATGCCATGTATTATCAAGGTTTTCTTTTTTTTCAGTTAATATTTAGAGACCTCAAGTCTTGAGGTCAAGCAGGTTTATCAGCTGGCTTTTAGAGTATTTCACTTTCAGTGGCAGGCCACCAGAGAGATGTTACCTCATTTACTCTAAGTCCTGGAGCCTGACCCTTCAACCAGTTGGTCACTCATCTTGTTGTGTGCATATCTTGCTGTATGCTGGACATTTTATTCACAAAAATGCTGTGAGAGATAATATCAAAAGCTTTTCTAAAATCCTAAACACCCTTGTTTACTGCTTTCCCTTTGTCCACTGGTCAAATGTGATGTGTTTCCTAATTCGGCACATGTATTCAGCCTGTTCAGTGTACTCAGTAATTTCTCTGTTGGTAATCATCTCTTTAGTGAAACAACAGAATTTGTCATCAAAATTCAGAAGTTACCATATGGAATAAAAGCCTGGTCTCTGTGCCGTGGCTTTGAAAGGCACATTGAGCACCATCAGGTGGTGGGGAAATAGGAGCTGTCTTTTACACTGAAATTTATGCCTTCTTACCCATCTTCATGAAACATTAGCTGATCATTCTGTCCATTCTTTAAAATTTCTCAAGAAGTATGTAGGGAGGAACCAGAAATGATATTTAGTCAAGTGACAGATTATTGAACAATTGATTGCTATGAGGCAAAACAACAACTCACGTATCTGCCTATTATTATTTTTGATTAAATATCTTCTATCAAAAGTTTTTGCTTAAACAATCAAATGGCTTGAATACACCTATGAAATTGGTCTAATAATAGCAAATGTTCAGTCCTATGGACTGAACATTAGTCTTCTCACTTGACCCACCAATAAAATGTTATATAATTATTACACTTTGAGACTTTTTGTTTTGCTTAGTATGATTGCAAAACTTTCTTCATTACTTCTTCATAGCATGTCATCTTTGCATCTTTTTGTTTTGTGAATACTAAACATGCACCCCAAAGTTGAGGCTACAAAATGCACTAAAATTTTTTAACATGTATTTGTATAATTAAAAGGTGAAATTGCATGTTAAATGCTCCAGCAGAGTGCATTTTTGGCAATGACGGTCAAGTATATAAAATGTGTATCCCATCCATTACAAATGTAGGGTTTTTTCACCAGTAATTCACCAGTAATTACAACAATTTTATCTGGAAAACAGGATTTATTCTACCCTAAATACAGTGAAAAATAACTTTGAATAAAGGTATATTTGGAAATGAAATAGAACCCACATAAAACCTAATTTTGATATTAGCAAACACGACCTCAATTTCTGCCATAGTTTTCCCTGGGTTTCATGTTTACTGGTGTTCACATGCATTATTCAGAAGCACCAAATATTAAGTACTTATGAGACAAAGCACAGTGTGGCTGAGGCATTTAGTATGCAATAGAGAATTTTTTGATGACTCATAAGTAGGGCCAGTGATACAGCCAGTGAATATTATGTCACTGTGCACATCAGTGTTGCAACAATAAACTGCTTATTCCTGTTTTGCTGCATTGAATTCAACTTTATCTATAAAAAAAGATGATGGATCCAAAACCATTTGTGATGAAGTGTTTAGTCACAGCTGTGCCCGCATCTTGTTTTGGAAAACATCACTGGTAAATATTGTGATAAAATGCTGAAAGTAATTAAAATTAAAGACTTTGATGGACCACTCCTGAATATTCCTTTTTTATGAAAGAATCTAAATTTCACTATGTAGTGAGTTGACTGTGCCTGGATGCCATGTGCCCACCAAAGTCACTCTACCATTCCTCTCCTCATCAGGGCAGGAGAAAGAAAATATAAGGAAAGTCTTGTAGGCTGAGATAAGGACAGGGAGTGGTCCCTCACTGATTACCATCATGGGCAAAATAGACTTGACTTGGGGATACTATTAAAATTTAATACTAATGAAATTAGAATAGGGTAATGAGAAATGAACCCAACTCGTAAAACACCCTCCCCCCACACCACCCTTCTTCCCAGGCTTAGCTTCATTCCATATTTTCTCTACCTCTCCTTTCACCAGCAATGCAGGGGGACCAGGAATGGGGGTTGCAATCAATTCATCATGTGTCTCTGCCTCTTCTTCCTCCTCAGAGGAAGGACTCCTCACAGATTTCTCCTGCTTCCTTCCATGCGTGGGTCCCTTCCATGGGGTGTATTCCTTCAGGAACAGACTGCTCCAGCATAGATCCCCCATGGGATCACAAGTCCTGCCAGTAAACCTTCTCCAACAGGGGCTCCTTTCTCCATGGGGCCAGAGGTGCTGCAAGGACCATCACATCCTTTAGGTACCCGTCTGTTCTGGTGTGGGGTCCTCCAGGTGCTGCCAGTGGATATCTGCTGTTCCACCATGGACTTCGCAGGCTGAGGGGCACAGCCGGGGTCACAGGGTCTGCACCAGGGGCTGCAGGGAAATCTCTGCTCTGGCACAGGGAGCACCTCCTCCCCATCCTTCTGCACTGACCTTGGTGTCTGCAGGGCTGTTTCTCTCAGATATTCTCCCTCTTCTCTCTGGCTGCCATAGCAGTGCTGTTTTTTCACCCTTCTTAAATAACATTATCCCGGAGGCGCTACCCCTTTCACTGATGGGCTCTGCCCTGGCTGCCTTGGAACCAGCTCACATTGTTCCTCTCAGACAGCAGGGGAAGCTTCTGGCAGCTTCTCACAGTAGCCACCCCTGTAGGCTCCCTGCTACCAAACCCTGGTGATACAAACCCAATACAAACTAATATTTTATTAAAATCTAACAGAAATACAAAGCAGAAAGCAAGAGAACATGAATGTACTTTTAGTTAAATTTTGCAGTGTGACTGGGAGTGTTTTGTTTCACATTCTTGATTTTGATAATCAGCTAAACCAGTAGTTTACATACAGGTAAGAAGTATGGTCATATAGAATATTTTATTAAGGTTGTGTGAGGCAATATCTCATGGCATTATGTATGGAAGCATGCTGCTTTTTAAGACTGTCATCTTTCTCCTTTTTTTGGCTGTTTGTTTTAAAAGGTTCAGTTTTCACCAAGAATGCATTTTTACTTTCTTTGCATTGGAAGATATCCTGTAAATGCATTCTTGGATTGTATACAGTTTTTTAATCCAGTAATTAAGTCAACATTTAAAACTGTAAATATCAATTATTTGATTGAATAGTATATTTAGCATACTAGAAGATTTACCAAGTAGTAGGTCATGTAATCCTCAATCTTGAGAATGGTCATTCTCATATTAAAAGATTAAAAAAAAAATTTCTCTAATTATCTATCCTTGCATGCAATATCAATCTTTTTATTCTTATCACAGAAAACTTGCAATCATTAAGATGTTAATTTTCCTTATATTATCTGTGATTAGTTTCTACTGTGATCTAAGTATTTAGTGAGTCTTTATTAAGGTTTGTGTACATTTTCACAAGAAATATAAACTGACACTGAAATAACCTTTTTTTTTCTTAATTAATGGAAGTATGTCTCATTATTTTCTTGATTACAGTCAGAAGCAAATAGCAGATTTGTTTGTTTTGTCCGTACAGAACATCTGTCTTGAAAGTGCTCTGTCCCTTGGCTCTTTTCCTGAAGTATATTATCAGTATTTTTCCTCACCATATCCTTTGCTTTCCTACTGCCTTCACTGACTGTTCCTGGCACGGAAAACTTCAGTTTCACCCATCTATCTGAAGCCAACTACTAGCTCTCCTTTGCTTTGGACATAATCTCAGTGCTGTCATATTATGCACAAGGAGTCCCTCATGCTGCTTTAAAAAGGTTTCACTGAATACATTGCAAAAATTAACAGCTCAAAAATTGGATTTTGAATAGGTTTGAATTTCCTTCTGAGTATTTTAATGCATTTTGTTTCCTTTTATTCCACTTTTATTGTTTTTGTCATTTAAAATTTTCAAATTTTCTCCACAACAATAAGCAACACTAAAATATATATTACAGGACATCTTCCTGTAACCCCATGACTCATGAAGCTCTGCCTTTACAAGGGCAGGAAATATCCAGAAACTGATCATTTGAGACAGCTGACACAGCTTTAGCTGCCTTAATCCTTTCTACAGACCTTGGGAGCAGAGAGAAATGCAGCCCTGTTCATAACCCTTGCTTCATCTGTTTGTATTCTCAGGTTTACCTTTACAATCAGTGAGAGTAAGGACAAGAAAGGAGGAAGGGGGTATTAAATACTGTGGTGTTACCATGCATTTGTATGTGGGCAACAAGCCCCATTTGTAAGCCAAACACTCCATCTCCAGCTTCAGTAAATATTGGTCTAAAAAGTTGTTATATTGATCACGTTGTTGAATTCAGTGAATATAGAACATAGATATCTGCTCTCTTCCTTCTCTTAAGCTGTATAAACGAAAAAAGAGTTTTCTGCCAGGAAGTTTAAGAACTGAAGAAACAGCTAATGGACTTCTGCTCCTTTTTTCATACTTTTCTGAGGCAATGAAGAATAAAAAAGTACTCTGAGGCTGGAGACTGTTTTTTTTTTAAATGATCAGATCTTGACTTTTCCTTTTATTTAGCTGAGCCATACAGTATGTAGAATGAACATTGTTAGCTTGTTTGTTCTACAAAAAGCAATCAATTTTTTTTAGCACATTTAATATCAAATATTGATTTCTTCACTAAATTAATTTCAACTACCAGGCTCTGATTCTTTAATTATGAGGCCCAGTAAAAAATAAAAATAAATATACTAATAAAGATTTAATTAAATCAACTGTATTTATTTGAATTATTTTATTCTTTACATTGAAATGAATGTCCTATTTATAGTAGTGGTTTTGCAGCATATATGCAATAGCATACATTGACTAACAACATACATCCTTTTTGCTTTATATAGCTTATTTAAACACACAGAAATACTTGGTATGGTGTCTTAAGACAGTGACTTTTTCTACATGAGCTAGATCCACACTGAACAGGGATGTATCTTTTAAGAGAAGGCAGTCAAAGATTGAAAACAAGAGTGGCCATTTCTGTACTCTAAAATTATGTGAATCATCTAAGGTGATATGCTGTCTGATGAAACTATCCAAGGGGAAAAGGATAAAAAAATAGATAAAAGATTATTCTGTTTTATTAGCTGATTATTGAAAGGAAAGCTTGTAATGTTATTAGCTTCTGGTAAGGTTCCTGTATCATGGTTGTCATCACAGGGTCAATAATAACCATACGCAACATGACATAGTCTGTCACATCATGTTTGCTTTTCCCTTCTGTCCCCATGGATGAACTATGTGTGTACACCGGAATTTTTAATTCTCTGCAAACCAAAGTCAAAGAATTGTGTCTCAATTCTGAAGTGTGAGAAGCTGTGCTTCTGTTGCCCTTTAACCAGTTTGGCTAAGGATGTCAGTAAGACTGATGCTACTGAGGGGCCAGGCTAGAACTGCATATTTTCTTTTAACAGCTCTCCCCTGCACTGAATTAAGTTGTGTGGTGTGCTGGTTTGGGCTGGGATAGAATCCATTTTCTTCATGGTACTTTATATGGTGCCGTGTTTTGGATTTGTGACCAAACCAATATTAATAACCCAGCAATGTATTAGCTGTCAAGCATCAAGGCCTTTCCTGCTTTTCACACTGTCCCATCACCCCAGGGGCTGAGGATGCACAGGAAGTTGGGAGGAGCCACAGCTGGGACAGCTCACACCAAGTGACCAGAGGGATATCCCACACCATTATGTGCCATGCTCACCAAGTGACCAGAGGGGTATCCCACACCATTATGTGCCATGCACACCCTGAGACCAGAGGGATATCCCACACCATTATGGTGTCCTGCTGAGCAATGAAAGCTGTGGAGGGGGAAGGAAGGAGGAAGTGGGGGTGACATTCAGAGTGGTGGTGTTTGTCTTCCCAATGTTGCATGGAATCCTCCTTTCCTGGGGATGGCTGAATACCTGCCTGCCCCTGGGAAGTGGCGAATGAGTTCCTTGTTTTGCTTTGTATGTGTGCATGGCTTTTTCTCTTTCTATTAAACTATATGCCAATCCATGAGTTTTCTCACTTTTATTCTTCTGATCCTCTCCATTGTCCCACTGGGGAGGGTTGAGCTAGCATCTGTGTGGGGCTGTGTCTGCTGGCCAGGGCTAGACCACACACCTATATAAAATTTTATCTATTTACTCCCTTAGTGAATATATTGGTCTTTGCTTATTTTCTACAGCTATTTACTATATATATANAGTTTTAAAGCTCGAAGACTGATAGGAATGAATGCATGGTTTGTAACTTTGGTCTCATTAATGTGAACTTTTCAATGGAATTGAGCTTAGTGCCATTTTCTCAGTTGAAAATAAAATTATACTTATCGTCAGTGTGTGTATGCAGGGCCTAAAATAAAAATCTTTTAGGTACACTAAGCCTGCTATCCATCACCTCTTCACAGGACTTTATAAAGCTCAGTATAAACATCGAAAGAGAAGATACCTATATGCTTTTAAACTCTCACATAGCAGAAAAGTCATTAGAGAAAAAACTACATTAAGATGAGATCATTAGAAATAAGAACTGGTAAAAATGAGGAAGTACTATGGCCACACTAAGTTATTTCAGAGAAATGACTGTTCCTGATAGTGAGTTTCCTATTCAAAACCAAACCAACCAAACCCCTCAAATGCAGTGTGGTATGAAATTGTCTAACATACATAATTAAATACAGTGTTGAATAATATATTTTAGATTTATTTTTTTCTTTTCTGATAAGATCTGTAGAGATTTTCAAAATTTCCCTTCCAAAGTGTTAACATTAATTGCCTTCAATATTAAGAGCTGATCTTTCCTTGGTGAATAATTGAAATAAAATGTCTACAAATGAAAATGCAGAAACAGAAGTTAAATTAGTAAGTGGTGTAATTTTTTAAACCAAATCAATGTACACTTTTCTTTTATTGACATTTAGAAGCCATAATTGAGTTTTAGGTGCTTGACATATTATCACTTTGCATCTTAGTCTTAGCAGGTATTTTTAAGAGTAGGCTGTAAGCTCTTCCCAGGTACAAGACAGTATAACTTGTTTTGAACTTAGACTAATTTAAGAAACATCCTTCCTCTGGCACATCATCTTTTATAAGTCAAGAAGAAATCTTCCAGGTGGATCTGCTACCAATAAGGAATCGTTCCAAAGAAGAGAAATTCTGTCTTTTTAGGAGGAATCTTTGCTTTTGCTAGAGAATGCAGTAACTTTTCATTATCTGGTCTCTAAGCCTTTCCTGTTTTATTTATTGTTTTATTTGTTTGGGCTTTTTCTGGCCATTTATGTAACACAGAATGTCCAAAAACTCACTGGTACAAGTGCTTCAGTGTTGTGAAAAACATTCTAGTCAGAATACAGGCTTTTTCTACTAGTAAATCACTTTATGGAACTCACCATCTCACCTGTAATTCCGGTATCGATGTTGGTTCTTCAGAGACTATTGTGCATACACACATGAATACATCCAAACTAGAAATTAAATAAGTGTACTTCCTCCTCTATTACTCTTTTGTTTTATTTCAAGTACAGTAAAACAGTGCCAACCTTGTACTCCCATGGTATTAAATCATATTTCCTACTTTAAACTTCTATAAATCACCTAATGCTTCAAAGCCTTGCATCGCTTATCTTACTCTGCCTTATCCTTAATAAATAGCTGTCTGTTTTCCAGACTTCTACTCCTATATCTTCCTTTTCTGTAGCACCCTTTCCTATATTCCAGACTACTCTTAAAAAAAATAGCCCTTATTCTTAAATCCAGTTGAAAGACTTCTCCTAAATCTGTGCCCATTTGTTTTATCTTGGATTCGTGGTGACTGTTCTGCTTTTGGCATTCTGACATTTTTATTTTGCTAAAGCATGTCAATTTGGAGAATCATAGGAAGGAAGTAAGCCTCTACTAGTTAATCAGAACTAAAATCTAAAGGAATAGAACCACTGCTAAAAAACCATTTTATCTTCAAATTTATACGATTAGATAAATTAATTTCCTATATTTTTATAATTCTTAAAAACACATATGGTAAACTTCAGTAACAGGATTTTACTTCTGTAATTTCTCAAAAGTGAAGATAGAGCACTTTTGTACCTGCCTGTATGCTGCATAATTAAAATATAGGAAGACCCTCCACAAAATGTATTTGGTAATAAATATTCAGTGAGTATAAATAAGCCTTTTTCCTTATACCAGAATTTAGGATTAATACCTTGAATATTTAATAATTGTCAGATTGAACACATATATTTATGATGGTAAAGTCCTCTTGTCCATCTCCAAATCTAAAGATTATTAGGCAGATCAGTTTGAGGGCAACGGGCATCTACAAAATTTAAGTAACTGAGTTTATCTTATTTTTGTGTATTCCAGTATGGTCCTGTCCTTACAGAATTTTTAAAGTCCATATCCCAGACAAAGGTCTTCAAATAAATGAAGTTATTGAAGTCCTGAATTAAATCTCAGTGCACACAGTGCCACTAACATATTTTTTTCTAAAGTATCAAGTTCAAGAGAGAAAAACCATATTTGTTAACAACCATATCAAGAAGTATAAAAATTTATTTTTAGAGTGAAACAATTATGTGAGCATGGATAATCTGAAAGGACATACAAAATTTATATGGACATGAAATAACTCAGGTTATTAAAAAGAAACATCCTTAATTTTCAAAACAGTGATCAAACTTATTAGTCCAATTATACAATATAACTTGAAGAGCATTATATATTCAATCTTTCTTTCTTTTTCTTTCTTTTTTTTAATTGAACATAAGAACTCCATGAGAATAAAACTGAAAATCAAATAATCATTGAATTATTTGAAGTTATAAAATATATAAACAAGTCCATTAAAATCTACAAATAAACATAAATGTAAGTATATTTTGTATTTGTCTATCAGAAACAAAAATTCATAAATGGGGAAATTTTTATCTTTTAATTTGTAGGTTTTTTCTTCTGTTTTGAGGTGCTGGGGATTACATTGTACAAATTTTATGTGACAAGAAAGACTCTTCTTTTTGTACAAGACTTTATAATTCAATTATTTATTTTTAAATCTAATGACACAGATTAAGAAAAAAATTTTCTCAGGTTTTTTTTTTTAATGGTAAATTTTTTTAGTGTTTGTTTCCATTTTGCCTTGAGTGTAGCATAATGTCTATTAGCTACAGGTGCTAATCCAGAAGGAAAGGCTGTGTAATGGCAGACTCACAAGTATATGTCAAACGGAAGCCAGTGAAAGAATTTTGTATTTTCAGTTGCAAAGTCTGCTGTAGATAGATTTCTTGTCACTTGGATGTATGCCGATCTATAATTTGGTAGACTTGAGGACCTTGATATAACCTGCATTTTGCAAACATTTAAACAAACTGAATTAATTCTGACTTTTTCTAAGGTTGCCATGAACTCATTTAATTTAAATATGAATGAGACAGAGCATTTTCTATAAAGCATTTTGCAGGCTGAAAGGAAGGATCTTAATTTAATATGCTACGTTTAATATCTAAAAGTTTTCAGCTTGTAAAATTCTTTTCTTTCTTTCGATTCTTTAAAAGGGTAAATGAATGGGTTATTCAATCACTGGTACTATAATTGTCTCAGATTCTATTACAGAGAATTTTCAATTTGCTGCTTAATCTCTGGCAGGATTCTTTTCTAAATCCTTGTCTTTGAACAAACTGGTTACATTTTTTATTATATTTACACAGCTCTTAAAGCACCATTAACTTGCAAAGAAACCAAAATAATGTAAATATATTTGAAAAGCTACTTTTCATGTAAAAGAAATATTTCTGAATTAAATAAAAATAAATCCTTCCTAGACCAGTTTTCTGGCTGGTGAGTAGTTCAGTACTTGTCACTGTATTATAATAGTCCTACTGATATTTTTTTCAGTTTTCAGTTGCTGCCATTTATGCTGGTAACGAGCGGGTTGCCTAGAACTTGAAATACGAAAAAGTCAGGTTACTGACTAGATACTTTTGTAGAGTTGTATAGACATGTTTAAAGAAAGCAGTTTCATATATTGTCATTGCCTTGAACCCTGAGCCTTCTTGCCTTCCTTTTGTTTCCTCTCTGTCCTGTGGGAGAGTGAGGGAGAGGCTTGGGAGGTGTTTGGCTGTTGCTGAGGTCAACCCACCACATATATATTGTCAGATAATTATACCTATAAACACCAATTATAAATGGTACAGAATATCTAAAATCCATTCCAGTGACGTTTCCATTAATTCTTTTTGTCTTCTGTGTAGCTTCTGTGTCATTTGTTCCACAAAAGAGTTCTGACGTGTTTTGCATGAGAACAACACATTCTTATCGCATGATTTTTTTATAATGATGAACCCTGAGTTATTAAAGACTGACTTAAGATCCTACCTAATGGTATTCTGCGTCTTTGGCTACAGGCAAAAGATAATTTTCTTGCAGCTTTTATTTGGCTTACTAAATAAATAAGGCCATGTGTTATATCACTCTAGAATTTAACTCTGTGTAGCCACTGTAAGTTACTATGCCCTCATGAATGCCTACAATATAGAGAAAGGTCTTTTCCCTGTGTTGTAAAAGTAATTTCCAAAGATGCAATGCAGCATACTATAAAAAATCCAAAGTTTTTATGCTCAGAGAAAACTGATTTTTTTCCATTTACCAGCATTTTTATTAATCCTTTTCTCAAATATATAACTGTAATACAGGGTTCAAATTTTATTATTAGCCAGATTATATATAATTAACCTTCATTTCAAGTAGAAAAGAAAACATGAAAGAAATACAGATTTTTTAAAAATTCTTTTCTTGTTCAAACAATGGATATAAGTGATATAAAGTGGGATTTGTCTTAATTTAAATCTTAGTTCATAAATCAAGAGTAATTTAGATTCACTTTATATTCTATCAAGAAAATTAGATCATTCCAAATAAAGTTTTTTTGATCAAAAACAGTGTAATTAATAAAACCTGGATTAATTTTTCCCATATGTAGCTATTTTTCTATGATGACAAGGGAGAGACTCTAGATCAATCAGAAAACTCAAGAATATCTAAATATATTCTCATTAAAATCCATATGCCTCATGCATAATCCTGATTTTCAAAAAATATCTTAGGCATTTCAGACAAACTTCTCTTGATTTCTAAATGCCCAAGTTTTTGGTATTCTTCATGGAAGCTAGGATTCTTACAGGCTACATCCTCAGGGATAATTATGTGCCTACATATGATTTACTTTTCAAGATAGGAATCAAATTCCTTTCTGAAAACTGTTATGTGAATTATCAAATACTGTATAGTAAAATAATAGAAAACACTGGAAATAATATATTTTAATTTCTGGTGAACCAAAAGCATTAACAAAACCTTAACCTGCAAAAGGGCTGAGTTAGACTAATAAACAGATTATAGATATGTAACATAGAAATGCATTTTTGGAAAAGACTTGGGAGATTTGGACTTCTAAATATGTGATGAGGTTAGCAATACAGAGCAATAACTATAACTACTTTTTACTTATCGTTTTTGGTTGGTTTGGCACTTTTCTTTTTGTTAAAGAAGTTGATGTTGGTGAAAACTACCTGCTTGTAAAGCACTGTCTACTGGTTCAGTAAAGACAGCTAATAATAACCTAGGCTTTTCCACTGAAGAAAATTCTCATTTTTAAAAAATAATGACTCTAATAACTTGCATGCAGTTCATTACATAACTATGCAAATAAAATTTCAGTCTTCCTTTTTTAAAAATCTATATTTGTATTTACTTTACCAAACTGTGATAGTGGGGATGCTGGCCAAGTTTTCATTACTAACATCTGAGAAGTCTTTCGAGAACTCAGTGTTTATTTAAATTTTCTTAGCAGCACTGGAGAGCTAAATCTCAAGTACATTCCTGAGGAAAATTCTAAGAACATAAGTAAACAGTTGGAAAATTATTAATATCTTGAGACTGTTTCATGTAGTATAATAATGGCTGCATGTCATTTTCTTCATATTTTTGGTATAAGTTTTCATTTCTAGTCTGACAGTATAAACATGCATGTTTTCTGTCTGTTCCAGTAAGAATAATTATTACAAGAACCTAATAAATCAAATCCAGTTGGTTCAATTTTTTAATCCTGGACAATGCCAGTCCCTGCTCAGAACTCAAAGTACTTACATAATTGATTGCAAAAGAGATTTCTAACTTAAGCAGGAAACAGTCTTTGCTTCTTTGCAAGGATAAACTAGGCATTAATATTACAAATGTAGAAGAATGTTTTACAACCTCTGAGGGAGTCCTACAGATTTGACCAGTCAATTATCTGCAGACTTTTAACTGTCTAAAACAGGTCCTCAAAGAAAACAGCTGTCTCATACTTAAGGAGTCAGGATGCCCAATAGAGGCAGTGGAAAGAAACATGACTTCTATGAATAATGTTAATTAATTGAACTATGAAATAAATAAACACTTAATATGTGTTTATATTCCCACAGTATTTAATTTACTTTCATGTATTTTTTAACTGTTTGTTGAATGCAAACCTTCGCCTCTGGTGAAATTGTTTCTTTACTTACCTAGAGATGATGAACTTACGTTGCCTCAAAAATGTTTGCATTAAGTTTTGCAAAGCAGCAATATGTAATTTTTCATTTTCAAAATCGCTTTCCTATTAAAATATCTATTTAAAAGCAAAATATCAGACAATGCTATGAGATTAGGAGACTAAGAACATTCCTAGGTATCCGTTAAGTTGTAGTCAGATTTCTTTTGCTCTGTAACCAGCAATTGGATTCTTAGTTTAGAATCAGAATGGATCTTTTGGACAGAAGCTTTATTTTTATTGCATTTGCAAAGGTTTTCTACATTGTCTCTTTCTGGACATGTGCAACTCACTCTTTCATAAACCAAGTATTTTTCTAAGTCTAAGTCATGGCACTTTCCTCAAGTTTTCTGTTTTAAAGTGAGGTACTGACGTAGGTGCTCTTTTAACACCCAAGCACTTAACAGAGGTCCTCCACCTTGGTCACACAATTTCTCAATGATCCTGTGAGTTGAATAAAGGCCCTCATTTCTCTCACGGGATCCTTCTGGACAAAATGTCCAGCCCACACTGGATAAACACATCATGCTATGGGTGACCAGCTGGCTCACAGGTCTGGCACAAAGGGTTACAGTGACAGGGGTGACATCAGACTGGTGACATGTCACTAGTTGGATTCCGTAGGGCTCCACCATATGGCCAGTTCTGTTCACCATCTTCATAAATGACTTGGACACAGGACCCAAAGGTATACTAAATAAGTTTGCAGATGATACAAAAAATTGAGAGGAGCTGTTGACTTGTAGGAAGAGAGGCTCTGCAGAGAAAAATTAGAGCACTGGGCAATCGGCAGCCATATGATGTTTAACAAGGGAAAGCGTGGGATTCTGCTCCTGGGATGGGGCAACCCTGGATGTATAGACAGACTGGGGACCAAGATGAGAGAGCCATGGAAAGGACTGGGTGTCCTGATTGATGGAAAGTTGAGTATCAATGAGCAGTGCCCTGGCAGCCAGGAGGGCCAGCCCTGTCCTGGGGAGCATCAGGCACAGCATGGCCAGCCGGGCAAGGGAGGGGATTGTCCTGCTCTGCACTGGGGCAGCCTCACCCTGAGTATTGTGTGCAGTTTGGGGCACCAAAATATAAAAAACATATAGAGCTATCAGACAACATCTAAAGTAGAGCTAGGAAGATAGTGATTGGTCTAGAGGGGAAGCCATAATAGGAATGGCTGAGGACACCTGTTTTTTTCAACCTGGAGGAGACTGAGGAGAGACCTCACTGTAGTTACAACTTCCTCGTGAGGGGAAGGGGAGGGGCAGGCACTGATCTCTTCTCTGTAGTGGCCAGCGACAGGACCCAAGGGAATGAAGTTGTGTCAAGAGAGGCTTAGGTTGGATATTAGAAAAAGGTTCTTCAGCCAGCGGGTGTTTGGGCACTGAACAGGCTCCCCAGGGAAGTGGTCACAGCACCAGCCTGGCAGAGCTCAAGAAGCATTTGGACAATGCTCTCAGGGACATGGTGTGATTCTTGGGGCTGTTCTGTGCTGGTCCAGGAGCTGGACTTCAGTGACCCTTTTGGGTCCCTTCCAACTCAGGATATTCTATGATTCTAATGTAAGTGTCTGTTCAAGAGAATTGAAATGCCCATGCTTTCCAGTTGCAGCCTGTAGTAGATATAATTATTACTAGAAGCACTAGTGCTCTGTAGAAAAGTGAAGAAACAATATGCAGCACCACACTTTTAGCTTGTGGTCTCTTTAGTGCAGTGCATTATCTTCTGTATTCTACTTTTAGGATTAGCTCTCCTCTGGTGCCTCTCATTCTGTCTTGATCCAGCTATGCTTTGCAACAATACTGTGAACTTGTGCTTGTGCCTTGCTTATGTACTCTTGCTGCACTCCAGCAGCACTGGTCTCTCTCTACGTTCATTTTGTAGCCAAGAGCACCTGCTGCCAAGAGCTCTCACAACTGTCTTGTTATGCTGTCATCTTTGCTACTACTTGTATTGACTTCTGTAACTCTTCAGTAGAGAAGGGAACATTTAATGTTAGAGTACCCTGACACTTCTCAACAATGATCCGAGGCACAATACAGATCAGAGGGTTGCTATAATAGATTTTGGTTGCTCTTTTTTTTAAGCACTGAACAACAAAGTGAAGTATTTTCTTTGCATTTAGGTACTATCATCTGCATACTATAGCGCTAATAATGATAAGTAGCCAGACAGCAACAAGATTTCTTTTAGCCCCAAATACTTTTGTTGAAATCAGAGAAGATAATTTAGGGTGAAGTGGTGATCATTAATCCAGGATTTCTACATTGTCTGAAGACCTCCAGCTGCTGTGAGAAAATGGAAGAGTTCTTTTACTGGAGTAGT
Organism: Daphoenositta chrysoptera; assembly: GCA_013397915.1. NCBI lineage: Eukaryota > Metazoa > Chordata > Aves > Passeriformes > Daphoenositta > Daphoenositta chrysoptera. The sequence goes on from VZRO01006481.1 coordinate 234,121, forward strand.
TCTTTTACTGTGGGAGTTCTGCTTAGATGAAAAATTTGGCAATTTCCCTTATTTGGTTAATGCTAAACACATAGCCCTACTGGTTTCTTGTGGAGATGTGCCCTATGCTTGGTATGGTTGCTTTGTATCATTCCAAGGCTGAATACTTTACAATGCTGCATCTCTCTCAATAAATTGTGTCATTAGATTACTTTTTAATGCTATCTTTCTTTTTGTGGAATTGTTTGCGAATTGATTTACATACTATCAGATGCAGGTAGATACTGTGCTGTGAAGAGACTGACCTTTGGCAATATACGGCACAAATGGTGAAAATTAAATTACCTTTTCCTTTCTCAGTCTTATAAATCTAATATTATTAGTAGCTAAGGAAATGGCATCCACTTAAAAAATATGACTTTTATCCTGCCACTGTCCCTTTAACTTTGTATTTTGTGACTTTTTTTTGTCTGCATTCATAGCAGAAAGTAAGTCTTGTGACCTTTCTTTCAGGTGATTTTTTTTTACATTGAGTTTAATGCAGTAATTCAAATGCAAACTTAAAAAATAGCCCAAAAATAAGAATTTCTCTAAGCAATGAGCCCTCTTTGATATTTGCAAGGTGCTTACAATATTCTTTGCTCTTATACAGTGCATAAATAAATTGAAAGGAGCCAATTTATAATTGTGAAGCCTCATATTTCTATGGGGACAGTTCAGTATAAATCTCACTAAGGATGCAATGACTATTGTGATATGATATCCCAACAGAAATCAGTGTCCTCCATACAGAATATATGACTTAAACTGTGGGAAAAAGACCTTGGACTTGATAGGAAATCCTGCAGCAGGCACAGGTCTGGGGTATTATGTGTTTAAATAAAAGCCACAGACTCACCGAACTTTCATTTTAACAGGAGGACAGAGGTGTATCACTCTGTAAGAGGCTCCCTGGTGCAACTGTTCACAACAGAGAAGATACTGTGCATTTTGCTTTGGCAAGTTGTGTTTTTTGCAACAGAAGAGGTCTCTTAACAGAGACTTTAGGAGAGTACAAAATAGGACCATGTCGTGGATTGGAGCTGAAAATTAATTGGCAGCTGTCTAATCCAATAAGCGCTTCTGCGATTGTGCATATTTAAAGCTGGCAAGAATGCGGAAGAGCCTCTTTTAATCCAGCGGCTGCGTCTGGGACGCAGGGAGTGGGGCGGGGGAGGGGAACCGCTCCGGCCGCGGCCTGGAGGGCCTGGGGCTGGGCACCCCTCCCCCAAATGCCAGGAGGGGGTCTCCAGCATGCATCGGGAGGGGAATCGCTCCGGCCCCGGCCTGGATGGCCCGGGCTGAGCACCCCTCCCCCAAAGCCAGGAGGAGAGCCGCTCCGGCCCGGCCTGGAAGGCCCGGGCTGAGCACCCCCGCCCCCCCCCCTTCCAAAGCTGCGTGGAGGTCGGGGAGCTCTCGAAGGATTGCTGCCAGGTGCCGGGTGGTCCTCCGGGAATATCGGGAGGGGTTTTCCCTCCCCCACTCCCCCGGGTCCCCCGTGGGCCTGGAGAAACCGATTTTTAACCATTTCAAGCCAAAGAAGCTGTTAAACAACTGACAACCTCGACGGGAGAAGGTTTCCTTCGGCAGAGGCTGCTCATCATGTGAGTTGGAGAGGAGGCGAGTAAGTCAGGCTGGGACTGAGCATGACCGTGGAGAAGAAAGGGGGGCGGAGCCGTGAGCGGCGCGGGCCTTAAAAAACACTTTGTGGAAAAGTGGAAAAGGAACTGTAATTACCATAAACTGTTCTGCTATCCATTTAAAGGATATGGGGGACTCAGAATACCCTATGTTCTGGATGCTCAGTGCTATAGGATGTCCCTGACCGGATAGACTATTGCGGTGACAGTTCTGGACCCACACAGAAGCAAAGAAGACCTCTTTCTTTTCCTGGAGTGTGGAAGGACTTTTTAAGGACTCTAATACTGACCAGAAATTCCATGTCTGTTAATTTCTTTGTCCCCTCTCTTGAGAAACCTGCGAGGAGGTCTGAGGGTTCTGAGAAGCCCCGGGGGGAGGGAGTATAGGGGAATTGGCAGAAGAAGGAATGTGGTTTTTTTTTCTTTTTACTTTCTTAGTGTAGTTTTTTCCTGTTAATTCTAGTTAGTAACAATAAACTATACTGTTTAGAAGTGAGTAGGCCTGTTTTGTCATGTTTTTCTCCTAATTTATACATTTGTATCTCACAAAAACAAATTAGTGAACTGAATCCCAGCTACAACTGGTGGTTCAACTTGTTCATTAAACCCCAACCCGTTACAGACCAGATCCTTTATCTTCCCCTCCTGCCCAATGGAAGCCTTCTAGTGAAGTTAAAGCATCCACTCCTTGGACTCGCTGAGTGTTTAAGGCCGTATTAACTCATTTTAAGGTAATTATTCACTTTATTTATGTTGAGTTCTCATCTGTGTTATGGTATACAGTACAGTTATTCCACCATATATGATGAAGCTTTAGCAGCTTGTGAGGATCAATGTAGCAAAACAATAGTATTAATTCTGAAAAGCCATTTTTCCTTCTGTAAAGCATTACATCTTTATCTCTACCTTTTCTTAGTGTTATTATTACCTTTTTTAATGGTTAGTTGAAGAAAGATATGATTGGGATTTAAAGCTGTTATAGTCAACCTTGACAAAATACTCCTTGTACACATGGACATTTTTTTAAAGGCTAAATGCCACTGCAGATTATTTGCTGAGCCAAAGTTGTAGACATGTTTCGAGGACTTCGGATCATTTAAAATACTTCTGACAATTTTGAAATAACATCAGTCTGTCGTGATGAACCTATTTTCATTCAAAACCAGGACAATGCTAAAACAGGCACACTAAATCTTAACATATTTATATGTTTGCAAAGTGTAAAATAATTCTTAGAGTACTGTACTTATCTGAACTCCTTTTCTTTCAAAATCTGAAACAGAAAGAACACATTTTTCTTGATAGCTGGATTACTAAAGATTTCTCTTTCCTGTGCTGAACTTCAGACTGAGGAACATGTTTACCATAGAGTTATGAACCTGTGAAACCAAGAGCTACAGTAAAACTGCTGATGCAATGTTAACTACAGCAGCATGAACAATTTAATAGTTATTTTATTCATAATACTTTAAAATACTTTAAAAGGAAAAATACTTTAGGAAGGAAAATACTTTAAAGGACTTCCTAAGGCATTTGTAAAGGTAGCAGACAGAGGACTGTGGGCCAAGACTATGAACTTAATACTCTCGTAAACTGCAGCAATACCTTTGTTTAAACTATGACCTTCCTTCTATTGTTTCCTGATAATTATTTCTCCTAATTGTTAACCTTCTTGTATATTTTGACCGTAAGTAAATTGTTATCCTATATAATGAGAATTCTTTGAATTGCTTGGTACGAATACCACGACGTGTATGTCTGTGATTCTTGCCTTTATGGGACATAAGAAAAAACTTACACATGGTAACTTGAATAAATTAAGGCACATTATTATGTTAATCGACTTGGACTGATCCAAAATAGTTATTCTAAAGGCAAATTAAACCACAATTAGAGAGGAAAGAAAAATGAGAACAGTGTCAGAACAGTTGTGGAGGGAACTGTGTGGCCAGTAAGGTGTTTGAGTTGGTGAAGAAAAGGAAAATGAAGGGAAATTAACCATGATGGGTGGGAGATTTTGGATACCCTATTAATCAGTCTTGGAAGTAAAACCAGAAGTAATGTCCTTTCTTTTTTTCCATATCTTTATTCCTGAAACCATTTGGTCTGGGAAAAATCTTTGCTGGCAGATGATTTGAGCTTGTTTTGATACATATGATCAATCACAGGATTGATACAAAGAAATAGTTCCTTACTGTTTCTCTCTATGTATTCCAATGTATGGTCCCAGGGACAATGATCATCAAAGTAACACAAGGACATAAGTATGTAGAAGAATGTACCCATAAAATACAACCAATTCAAATCTGCTTAGTCACTCTCCTCACAAGTTTTAATATTTGGTGTTCCTCCAGAAATTGTACATAATTTCTCCAAAGATATCTTTTGCCTTTACTCATCCTTCCCCTTGCCAGGATTTTAAGTTTATTACTGAAATATTAGCATGTTAAATTAAATTTAGGCCACTTTGCTCCTCTTTCTAGTTCATTAACCTACACAAAACTATTTTAGGTATAGTTTTCTTTACCTAAATTCAAAAGAAAAAGCAGAGTAAAAGATTTCAGAAAGACTGACAGCTTTTTTCTGAGTAAATACATACATGTCAGTGGCATAACTATAATCTCTTCTTCTCTGTATTGTTATTTCTGAAATAGATTAATTAAACCTAAAAACACCTCTTTAACTGGTGTGGCAAACTTTTACTGATGTAATCAGGGCCACCATATGTATACGCATAATGTGAATAATGTGAATAATTTTGTGGGGGCAAGATGGATCTAGATTGAGGTAGAAATAATCCTGTGCCTATTTTGATGGCTTTCTCCAAAGGGAGGAGACCAAAGTGTTTCTGGTCCAGAAAGTCATACACTTTCTGCATCAGCAGCTAAACACATGGGAGGATTGGTGAATGGTTGATGCTACTATGATCATAGATTCTCAGCCTTGTACGGCTTTCATAAATCCCTTTACCAGATTTTTGATATTGCCGATTTTTCCTTCTAATTTGCTTGAGTAGAACAGTTTGAATCAAGACCTCACCTCTGTTTCTGCCCCATTTCAGCACCTCAATACTGGGAAACAGAACTGAAAAATGTCAGAATCATCTATTGGGCAGGCTTGGGAGAAGAAGAGCTGGCTTCAGTGATGAAGTGGTTCCTCAGGAGAGAATGAGAGAATTGCATGTCTTGGCCATGCAGGAGGAGGTGAAATGACTCCTGGGAACAGGGCTTCCTGGGGAAAGAACTCCCACAGCCTGGGGCCTGGCTAATACCTCTGAAACCTCCGATAGCCACATGACATCTCACGAGCCTTGAGCAACGCTTAACCTAAAACAGGGAGCACAACCAGTATACTGTGTGGGATGGCAGAGCTCCGAGACAGGAGATGCAAAAATAAGCAAGCAAGAGAAACAACCAGAGAAAAATGAAAACCAGAGACAGAGGCCTAGAGAAAGAACATAAATTATGAGCATTGAGAATAAAAAGAATAAATGCAAAGGCTATAAAAAGAAAGGAATAGGTCTCTAAAGAAGGTCAGAGATCCAAGCAGGTGTGAAAATACATTCGCATTTTTTTTAAAAAAATTGTTTGTCTGTTTGAAACCCTAGTTTCTACACAGTGATGAGGAAATTGCAAACTCAAGATTGTGTTCTTATGATAATGACTGATTTGCATGAAGTAGCAGTGGTCCTGAACACACACCAGGTGGCATACACTTGTGATTATAAGCAATATTTTACCTATGTTCCAGCTGGATGATGCACTACCTCTTGGGCTTTTCTGAACCCTTTCTTGTGCAAGCAGAAATTACTTCGTACATTATGTTCTATATTTCTATTGTACAAATCTCCTTTAGTTAGATGGAAATATTGTGATTTTGTTTTTCTTTAAAAAAACCAAGCTGGTCCAAGGTGAATTAAGGAAATTGAAGTAAAACCAAAAGTAATTAGGTGTTAACTTTTCGTACTTAGGCAACTTTGTTCTTCTTCACTGTCATTGTAGTTTCATTCACTGTTTCTTTGTATTGAAGAAACAACTGCCCTTGAGCATGACCATCTCCTTGCTCCTCACTGGTACAGATTCCACTTCTCCAGTCACACCACAGGACCAAGTGATACAGTGGTTCCAGAAATGCTGCCATTCAACACCATCTCACATTTAAATGTGGACTAGTATGTTCTTATGGATTACGTGTTACATCTTACTGTAGACGAAACCTGTAAGAGCCTCAAACACTAATAGGCTAATTTAAACAGAAACAACAAAAACCCCAAAACAAAATAAAAGTAGTAACATAAATGAAAAATAAGTAAGAGAAGACAAGAATAAGGGAACTTTAGGTCACCTGGATTCAAAGACTTGCCATTGGCAGATATCTTGGGTTCCAAGGTACCCCTTTTTGTCTTTTAATTACATGAATGAACTCAGGCTGACAGACAATTTTGTACAGTACTTATAGTTTCAATGGTCTCCTGAGTGCTTTTGATGCACACTTACTGTGCTTTATTTGTCCTAAAAAAATCTTATAAAAAGCATTTTGAATGGTTTTTGAATACTGAAATATTTTGGTAAGAATGTACAGCAGAAGCAGAAAAGATAAAAGGATAATATTTACAGTGGATGGGGTATCAAGTATTGCATTTGGTATTTCTCGATCAATGCATTGTATTAAGCAAATTCACTTTGTCCAGTGTCTTAAATGTCTCATTTTCAGTGTAAAATGAGGAGTTATATTTTCTTTTAATGAAATAAATCACAGTGTAATTTCTCAGTTTCTACTTTTTCCCATCCCATGGGCCATAGTTGTGTATTCCTCTGTCTCTTGCTCCATCCCAACAACAAAAAGAACCAAAAATCCCAAATGAAAACAAGCAATAAAAGCCCCAACCCTTCTGTAAATGGGTTTATTTTCTGAGCTGATAATTTTAATATATTCAAGTAATAGAAGTAATTACACTTTCTCAGATTTAAAAATAAAATTGAACAGCAATACCTTTGTCAAAGACCAAGTTGAAAGTGTCGAATTAGACACAATTAGAATATGTAGTTCCATGTCATCTTGTCTGTCCTCATATTAATGTAAAAATGTTTCTTAAAGCATATATTAAATAATAAATCCCATTTAATTTTAATAATTTTAGTACTGTAATTCCTACTCCTTCTCTTCAGGGATCACAGCATAGCACAGGAAATCTCTTAGGACCTAAATCTGCCAGTTTTACCCTGAACAGTCATTTAATCCATCATAATCCCATGGAAATAATTTTAAGGATTTGCAGAGAAAGGTGCTAGTCAAAATGAAAGATCTGTCTTATACAAACAAGTTATGACTGCTGGTTTTAACTTTCTAAAATAATTTTACTTCTAATGTGTACTCCTAATTCACAATGTTCTGTGGGAAGAGGAGAAAGACCGTTTATTAACCTTGATTATTTAAAAATCTCCATAGTTTTTGTAAATCATAGGTAATCAAGGTGATGTAGTAATTTCTATTAAAATCACTGCTCTTCCCTTCTTCTTGATTGGCCAAATATTTTACTTCTCTGATTAAGGTTTATTTTCCTCTGTGTGGAAATCTGAAGGAAAAATAATAAAAAATAATAATAATAATAATTATTTGAGTCATTTCTGAAACAGTGAAAAAATAAAAGAATTTTTTCTGCTTCCATAGAAATGCCTGTGAAGAATTTCCACAATCTGAAGCAGTTCATGTATTATCAGCAGATTCTGTGTGTGTCAACCGATCCCAATCTGACCTATTTGAAACACTAAACCCTTAAAATCTATTGATTCCCTAAGCCATACATTTCAGCAAAGTAGCACGAGTTTCCTGGTGGTCTACTGTTATTATGTATGTAAGTGCAAAGCTAATTCTCCACACAGACCATGGTCCAACCCAAGTAGAAATACTTCCAGTTTTTTTTCTAGAGGAATACTTGTTGTATTTGAAGCAGGAGACCAGAACAGGAGACAAGGAAAGAGAATTATACTTGCAGTTCTCATTTTACTACTCATTAAATGCTCTTCTTATTTCATTTGACAAAGTAGGCAAGACACAATCTCCCATTTTATAAATGTTGCAGAGACATTTCTCATTTTTTACCCACACTACTTCTGAAATGAAGATACTCATCCAGAATATTTTAGAGGATCTGTTGATTATATTCCTTTTCAAAGCCAAATAAATCTCATTGACAAAATTCTGCTTTCTAACAAAGTTTCTAGTTTTGGAACATCACATAATGTACAGGGGAGAAGATATCCTCGAGTCATGACCCTATTTCACCAGTGGGCTTTCTGGAGGAAACAAATGTGTTAAATGCTCATTTAATTTTGCTGACATTCCAAAACCCAGACAATCTACTTTCTTCTTTCAGGCTTGAGTCCTTGCTCCTAGTTTACCTCAGTACAGTATGTAATTACTTTTAAATTACTACAGTGATTTCCTTCAAGAACACCTAGTGGACCATACCTCATATTTATCTGTCCCTGTAGGGGACATGTGGGCAGAATTACACTTTACCTATATATGCATTCCGGTTCTGCACCAATCCAATATGAGAAGTTTTCCCAGATGCCCGCAAAGAACTTAATATCTCTGTCCATTTTAAACAGAGAGCAGAGATTTCGAGTTTTCTTAAACAGGAAACTTGTTTGGAAAAAAATAGGTATTTTCATTTTCAATAGCTATTTCATTTTCATTTTACCTGAATTTCTAGTCCATCAAAATGTAATCTCTCATTTCAGAGGCTTTCTTGTCAAAGCCTTAACAGCCATGAATCAAATACTACATCATTTCCTCACACAAATAACAACTGAAGTCGTCAGTGGAAGATAAAGCAGCATAATGAAAAGAAAGATGGGAAGGAGAGCAAGTTAAAAGGTTAAAAATAACTATGAAAAACATCATAACTACCTGTGAAAAATTACTAGAATGGAGCTCAGATTATGGCCTTCTAGTTTTACAAAACTGAGAGCTTGGCAAGAATTTTTTGCTGCAAAAATTGAAAAAGTAAATTTAAGGTGGTCCTGTGCTTTTATTTCTAAAGAGTGCTTAAGCACAGCAATGCTGGCTTTACCCATCTTTTTCCTCACTATGAACTGTCTTTTTCCATTTCATCATTTTTCAGCCATGGGGCCTTCAAAATAGCTTTTCATTAAATTAAATAAAATCAATTTAAATTAAATAATGTGCATTCTTTTGGAGAAATTTATTTAACATACATGGTTTCAAAATACAAATTACTTGTAGCCCATATTTTAAAGAATAACAGCACTGATCATAGATTGATTATTGCATATTCCTACTTTGTCTCTAAGGAAATCCAAAATTCAGGTGGATCCTGCAGGCTTCCCCCAAACACAGACATAAAATTAACCCACTTGTTTGTTGATCAAACTGGATTAAATAAAAAGAAAAAAAGTGTTCCTGAATTACTTGTCTTGGGCCCAGAAAATAACCTGCTTGACTGCTGTCATCTAGACCCAGTTCAATCAAAACTTACCTCTGGAGTGTAGTTTTGTTACAATCGATAACAAATGATATAAGGGTATGAGAAAGACAGATTTGTAGCTAGATATAAAGTCTTTAATTAGATCTATTTTTTAAATTATGAATTACTTAGCATGTGGATGATATAAAACCTACTGACTTGTGACCTGCTGTGTTTGCAGCGTAGCAGTTTCAGATCTGTGGAAGCTCATATGTAGCCAGACACTGGTACTGTCTTGCTTGGTGAGGACAGAAGGTTTCCTTCTTCAAATATCCATGGTAAAATGGGGTCCATCTTAATACTAGCTGGGGGAGTTTTTTTCTCTGGAGTGTGAGTGCCTGTCTTGCACTCACATACTTGAGAGACCCAAATTGAGGCCAATGTGCTGAACTTGTGAGTCTAGTGAAGACTTTATTTTGCTCAATGGTTCACTTGTGCTGGATCAGCATCTATCCAGAAGTCATGTGAATATTAGACCAGACCAGTCACTGCTGTTGTTTATTCTATTTCAGATCTCACACGGTCTGGGAATTTTCATAGTCTAACTCTGCTGAGGATACATAAAAAAAATCATGTTCTTTTTAAAGTAAAAGGAAGATGAATAAAGCTTCTAACTGTTATTGGGAGGAGCTAAATAAAATAAATATTATTTGCATATTAGAAATAGAAGATAAGTTAAAAAAAAATCGTGCATGATTACTTAATTAAATCATTCATTAATAGTGGGATTCATTCACTAACAGGGTGAGCTGTCCCTGATCATGTAATGAAAAGAAAATTAAATTAAACTATTTCCACTTTTACATGCAAGGAGGGCCCAGAAGCAAACAAGTTGCAATGTAGTTATTAGCTCCTTCATGATCCAGTTACTTCCTTTACACTTTATTGTATATACAAACAAATTAAAATAATTTAATTGTGATTTTCCAAGTCAAGCACCTGTAAGTTAGGGAATAATAGAGGTGAACCTTAATTTTTGTCCTATGTGCTTGAATGAGCTTGAATGTGCTAGGATCCTGCTCGTAAGGTAGAAGGTTACTACCCTGTGCCACAAGCTTTTTTAATGTAGAATTTCAGAGCAATTTCTTAACACTTATTCCATCAGGAAAATAGTAAACATTTCCTATGTGTAATCTAAGAGCCATCTTGCCCTACACACCACATTGCTTTCACATATATAACAGCAATATTGCATCTGCCATTTGAGTATCTGAACCAAAAGACTATCCTAGAAACCAAAGAAAGATAGTCAGAAGAAAGTTTCAGTCTGTCCTAAGTTTTTTTTTTGTGACCTGATATTTAAATTGAGCTCCAGCTTCCCAAAATCTGGATACAAACTGACTGTGACCTATGGCATTTGGAAAGAGCACATTGTTCCTTTTATGCTTTGCTACTCTCCCTTTTATTTTCTAGTTTATTAGGCATAGTTACTACTGTTTTATTGGAAATAAAAATTGACTCCTGTGCCGGTTTGGCCAAAATTTAAAGGAGAATATCCTCCGAGGGAAAGGCAGGATACCACCACCCCTTCCCCCACCACCAGGTTCGGGAAAAAAAAAATTCCTCGAAGGAAAGTGAAAGAGATAAAAACTATTTATTTAACAAAACACACAAAGAAAAGGATAATAATGCTAAATAATGAAATCCCTCGCTGTGGAGGGAAACCTGGGAAGATTTTCAGAGTCCGTCTCTGGGTGTGGCCCTCTCTCCTCCTGAGAGCTGGTTCGGTGGGCCCCCCCCTTCCAGGGGCCTCGGGGGGAAAATTCTCCCCTGATGCGCTCCGGTGTTGTTAAATAGTCCCGAGAAGAAGAAGAGGTAAAAAAAAAAAAAAAACCAAAAAGTCCCAAGAAAATTCTCTGTGGAGAGAAAGAGCCGAGAACTGGCTGGAAAGCAAGGTCGCCTCTGCCACCCTCCCTGCCGCCGAGCCCAGAGCCGAGAGCTGTGTGTGTCCTTGAGCAATTGTTTTGAAAAGTTCACTCAGTTTTTCTTTCGCACCCAGGCTTAAAGGCACAGGATTCATCTTCTGGGCATAGGGTGGTGATAGGGGATACACATCATAAAGTCACTCCAAGACAACTCCTTAATGATGTATTTTGTGTTACTTGGCATACAGGTATCTTTTTCTATTGGTACGGGGACCAGGGAAAAAAGATGGCAATTTAACTGTTTGCATCTTAGGAGAAACTCAAAACATCATGGAGAAAACAGCATCTCTGTAACAGAGAATCTCCATGCAAAACACAGAAGACTTTCAAACTAGACCTATGAGGTGAGGGTCTAAGTAGAAGGTTTGTGGTTAGCTCCCCAAGCAGCATTGCAGTAAACTGAGAAAAATGTTACTGCGTTCTTATTTGCCACTTTCTAGCAAGAAATGGCAAAACGAGCTTCATCATTAGGCTGAAAAAGAGAGGAAAAAAAGGCATCGCTTCTAAAAATGGTATTGAAAAAGAAAATAAATATTTTTTTTTTTTATTTTAAGCCCTGCTGGTAGATATACCTGACAACATTCCTTTGGTTTCTCTGGAGGGTTTCTTAAAAGTAGGATTCTTAGTTCATACGAACAGTGAGAATTTTAGGTTGTTTCTTGGCTTTCACCTTATTTACCCACATTAAATATATATTTTGGGAAGGAAAGGGCATGAATGCTGTCACTACTTGTCTGTATGTATTTCACTCAGATATCTAAATTAACAACCCTAATTTATTGCAATGCTAGTGGGGTTTTCATGTGATTTCAGCTGTGACTCTTCATTAACATCTTTTGGTGTCTCTTTCATCCTGTGAATCTCTGTCCCACTCCAGCTACCTCTTCCTGCTCCTGCATCAGTTCTGTTCTGCCATGGACATTTGTGCAGCTGTGCAGAAATCAAGACTGGGAAACTGACTTTTCTGAAATGACAACCATTCAAATAAACCATTCAAATAAATTTTTCTTCTGTGCAATCACACAGCTTTTCCAGGTGAACACAGAGCTCTTCACCCAGCTAAGCAGACAAGAGTAAGGGGCAGATATTCAAATTACCACTGAATGTTAACCTATGTTTTTGGGGCATCTGGGGTATTTCTAGAGAATTCTGATTTCCTACTAAAGTCAAAATGTGCCAATAGTATGCTAAGTGTTTGTTATTGACATTAATTTATTATATACCTAATTGATCTTGATATTACTTCTAGAGGCTCAGTAAAAATAGATATTTTTTTACACACAGAAATTTTTAATTATTCACTAACTCTGAACATGGTGTAATGCCTAACGCTTAATTTCAGTAGTTAAAAGATAGTGTTTTGTCTTCTTACACTAAGATCAGCATTTTGTTTAGTGTTGCATATACATTTTTAAACTCCCTAAACACTCTTCTGTTGAATGTTCAGAAAATGCTTATTTATAAAATCTCTGGTTAGAAGAAGCTATTTTCCACTCCATTTCAAGTTTATTACATTACTTTTCATTATTGATTTTTAAATTAATTCATATTAATTAAAGAAGGTTTGGTACACTAATTCTTATCTTTTCATTAAATGGCAACACTAAAATTTTCAGTGTCTGGTGTATAGTTTATTCTCCATGATAATGGTATGATGTGAATATTCCTTTTCTGTAAGGATGTTTTACTGCATAGTCTGTTAAATTGTCTTGCTTCCATTTAATTCATATGCATTAAGAATCTTTAAAACTTATTACTTGTGATTTTTCATGGTACTTCTATACCAATGCAGCCAGCATAACAAATATAATTACCACTGAGCTTTCAACATTCTAATTCCTGTACTCTAATTTTATGATTACTTAAAAAAAAAAAAAA
>VZRO01006481.1:247095-288327 GCA_013397915.1 Daphoenositta chrysoptera
AAAAAAAAAAAAAAAAAAAAAAAATTCAATGATTTTTAAGCAACATAGAAATTTATGTAAACAATAAGGTATTATGAAGAATTATAATAAGGCATATCTTACCTTCCTCATTCTAGTCTGAATTACTTTGCTGTTACTAACCAAAATGACACTGTACAAAGAAAAAAAAAAAAAAGAAAATACTGCCCTGTATACTGGAAAATAAATGGAAATTATCAATTCAGAATGCTAAATGACATTAACAGTTTATCACTATTTACCTGTGAGAATGGGATTAGAATATTTATAAATCCAAGGAGAATTGAAGCTGTGTTTTATGACTTCTTGCATTCTGCATAGATAAATGTCAGCCAGGTCACTGAAAATCTAATCTAGTTGTTAGAAATATCAATTTCAAATGCATATCCTTGTAGCTATTTTGATGCTGTATTAAGCACCTTTCTGTAACTTCCAGGATATAAAGAACTTGAGCTCAGTATTTAAAACATTGCAAATAAAAGTGTAGAGCAACAGAAAAGGAAACAGATAAAGAGAAGGTAATTCAGTGTGCTTGTTACTATAATTTCCAATATGCTTCTTACTACAAAGATTTGATGTTTTCCCAGTTATACAGCTTTTGAAAAAAGTATTTTAAAAGGTAGTATGGAGTCCCAGCACTTTCTAGATTGTAGTCTTGACATTGCAGTTGGTGCTATATAGTCAAACTTCATTCAAAGAATAGCTCCTCGTGAAAAGAACTTTAGTTTTGAAATGATATATTCTTTTCTGAAGCTTCTTTGGCAGTATGAAACTGTATCTTTTAAAAACAATCTGCTCTGTGTTGATGCAGCAAGCTAATAAAAGCAAATAAAAGTTCTGTTTATGAAAGCATATGGCAACCCTTATTTTTGTACGATAACAAAACTTGCTATGAGGTTCATATATAAATAAAAGCTTAATTCAAGGAAAATATGAACAGTTGAGAAGAAATAAAACATGGAACGGCTTAGATTTATGAAATCTGATAAAATATTATCTATATTGAAAATGTGGATATGGGAACTATTTCGTTTCCTCCCTTCAGGATTCATATACATTTATATGTTCCTGACTAAATGATGAGTATAATAATCACTCACTTATTAATAAAACAGATATGATATGCAAGTTGAAATAAGAAGAATTTCTTTTCCATGGCACTAAATCTTTTTGCACATTACAGTTAAATTAATGGGGGGTATTAGGACTTGAACACTGGAAAATAGAATCTAAATAAGTAAAAGCCAGAAAAGAAGTGGCTGCTGAGACTAAATGCTTCAAAAATCTTGGTGCATATTTCCATTTACCTGTGACATGATGATTATTTTGCTTAAAGAACAAGCAAATCTGCATAGTGGGTGGTGCATATGGCCACCATTAAATGTTATCTTCACTGCTAAGATTTCATAGTGTTTTCAGTTCCAGTGCTGCAGGCTGACTTGTTACCAGATGCCAGGGGATATTTAGGCCCATAGGAGCATGCCAGAGGAATAAGGTAGGCCAGTTAGTTCAATTTCAGGATTGCAACCTGTATTTAAAAGTTTATGTATTTAGGATAAAAATATGGAAAATGACAGAATTATTAGAAGGGAAACATGGCAGTGAAAAAAAGGGTGAAAATAAGTGGGTAATGGGTAGAATTTAAACATAATTCATCTTTCAAAATTTAACTTTGTTTTAAATACACATCTATTATAAAGATTATTCCAATTAATTTCTTTATAACAGTCAGGGGTCTGGTTTACAATATTTTGAAAAAAAAAATCAAGTTTTCTTATTTATCTTGTTGAACAGTACACTGAAGAGACGGATTTATTCATATATTATTAGGTTATTGATATTTAAAAAGGTATTAAAGCATATAATGGAAGGAAGAATATCAAGCATGTATTTTATCCAGCATCTTCCTTCAACATGCATTTTATCAAAGTCAGTTTGTCTATTACTTCCTTCAATAGGGATTTTATTATAGCAACTGGCATGGTTATTGGGAGTACTTGCTCTACAATCAAAAAGGCAATATTATAATGCAGTTAGAATGCATAGACTGCAAGAAGTTAAAAAGAGATTTGTTCTTTGCTTTACAACAGAAGTAATCTCTTCTATACTGGAAGAGGCTGAAGTGGTTCATTATCTCTTGAGTTGAAACTTCATTGAATTCATTGTCAATTCAGCTTCACAATATCCAGCTTCCAAAGCCAGGCTTTTATCATGTGTCTGGTAGCAGAGGAACACAAATGGTTTCCTTTTCAGTGTAGCCCCTATCACTCAGGGGCTTTTCCAAGTTACCAATATATGCAGTAAATCATCAGTTCTAACATCTCCTGGATCCTAATCTTTCTTATGCAACATGAAATTAGAGGCCAACAACTTAAATGAAATTTAATACAAAACGTGACTTCATAATACATGTAGCTACAGTGATATTGGATAAGTAAGGATGCAAAAGAGAATGGGACTTTGCCCTGTGCCTACCTACTGCACATCTCTTGGTAAAGTGGAAAGTAATGCTGTCATGTTAGTATATGTGACACACTCCAGGTATTTTGAGAGTTGTCTTCGTACTTGCACAACCATAGCTAAGACTTTGCTTCACCTGTGATTCCTCACCTTTACCTTACCTAGTCTGGTACCGACTCCTTAACTCATGCAACCCAGTTCAGACATCTATTGAAGAATGAATTGGACTCCAGCAATATCTGTTTCTGTTCATGGACTGTACAAAGAACTATCACAGAGATATGTAATGTATCACAGAGATAATGTTATATGGCCACAGTTGCTCAGATTAAGCATTTTCAAAGTGTTGACATAAAAATATTAGAATGCTCTTCCACTTAAGGAAGCTTTTAATCAGAATTGAGAGAACCAAAGGAGCGCTTCAGACTTAAAATCAAGAAAGAAGGTTTTAACTCAAATGCTAGCTGAGGGCTGTAATTAACTGAGGGAAGGAACCTTAGAGTTACATATAATACAGACAAGCAGCGACATTACCAAGTACCTTGTGGTCTAGACCTTAATGGAAACACAATATGAGTTTGCAGATACACTGTCTTCTTTCTCCTTGAGGGGCAATTTGTAAGGGAAGGATCTATAAGCAAAGAAATAGTCTGAGAAAAAGAGGTAAGAGTGCTTTGGGATTCTTGAAGGTAAGAGGAAACAAATTTGAGGAGTGAAATTCAAGATCCAACAAAGTCAGCAATAACATTCCCATTTACTTCACTAGGAGTCAGGATGAACAGAAATATGAACAGAATATGAATAAAGGAAGATTTCTCCAGTTTTATGATGCAGCATCTTATGTTTATGCACAATCTGTCTTCCGCAGGGAAGGGCTTTAGAAACTTCATACGATAAATAGAGTTCATGTTTCTCTGAAATGCAAGTGCATCAAAGATGAAAGGTATAAACTTTTCAACACAACAATTTAACAATACATAACTGTTTACTACAGACAACACAAAGTTGTTTCAATGACATATTTTGCGAACAGTGGAAATGTCCTTAATAAACTCAAGAGATCACCTTTGAAATTCTGCTCTTGAAACTGTTCCTGAGCTAATGCTATAATTTACATTGCTGTAACAGCAGATTCAGAGAGAAGAGTCTACTGAACGTCAACATCTTTTCCTTTATCATTTTTTTTTTCTACAAAAGATGTGATTCCGCTTTTTTAAAAAAATTATTTATAGTTTAGAGCCAAATCATACCTGGAGTTCCTAGAGCCAGTAAGAAAATAGAGTTGTGCCACTTAATTTTTTTTTTTTTTACTAGTGCTATTTAGGGTATATATCTATATAACTATGTATCCATATATGCCCATATATCTATATAACTATATCTTTGTCATTCGGGCTGGATGTGTCCATGCATGTATGTACCAAAATATATCTATTTTTTCTCTCTACATGGAGAAAAATGTCCTCATTTTGTTTGTTGGAAGTTTTTCAACTGATGTATTGTATTAAAAAGCCCAAAAACCATTGACTGAGGTCAGCTGTTTCCTCCCTTCCTTTCCCTTTCACTGAGAAATACATGAAATATACAAAATGCAGAATATGAAGTTCATATGAGTAAGCCCTTGGTGATCTCCGATATGCATCTTCTTTCTACCAAAGTAATCTGTGAGTTTAAAAAAACAATAAAAAACCCCATTAATTTAAAATATTATTGGTATGCAGTAATGACTGCTTCCTAAAAAAATTCTTTTAAACTGTGGCTATATTAATAATTAAATATCTATGGTTGATATTTTATCATCTAGATGATATAACTTGATTCCTAATGAACCAACATGTTGCTGTTAACCATTGTGTGCCATACATAACTTCTTCTTTATTAAATACAGAAATCACCCAAACTTGATTAGATGGATTATATTTTGTGTAGGAAAAATTGATTTTAAAATACCCTTGGAAAAGTGCATCTTTCAGTGGCTTCATAGAGCTATAAGCCAGCTGACCTACTTCAACCAGAGCTTTGGAAAGTATGAAGTCATGCTGAGGAGAGGACATGTTTGATTTCAAGATCTTAGGAAATATCTGATTGCAAAGCTAACTCCAACCAAAATAAAATGGAAAGTTTCACTCTGTAAGACTCACTACCTGAGACAATGGATTATAATTCATTTAGCTAAGCTATTACCTGCACTGTAGAACATCTGTATTTTAAGTAAACGATATTATTTTGTAATCTTTAGGCATAAATAAGTATTTTAGAGAATTATTCATCTGACATATTTAACATCTTATGAGAAAGACAAAGTTTTAGACCAGTACTTGGGAGCAAAGATCTAAAGTTCCTACATGTATGATGTGGGGCAGATTACTTTTACCCTTCATTGTGATCGTGCAAAGCACCACTGATTGCTGTTCAGTATTTTTGTAAAATGTGCTGTGTATTATCAGCATTGCATTAAATATTCTAGAAAAGTATGGCTTTGTTATTAGGAAAAGTTAGTAGGATAAGTAGGTTAAAATAAAATTGTTTACACTTATCTTTGATTTATATTTATTTTCTGTTCCTTCTACATTTTTTCAGTGCCTTTTTTATTTTGTAGAGAATATTCAGCTTCCAAAGCTAATCAGCTATGCCTCCTTCAGTTATAATGCCACTGTCCATCACCTGAATAAAAGAGATCAATTGATGATTAAAATAGTCAGATCACCCCTTCTTTCTCACACCATTGATCTCTTCCTTACAAAGTACTTTTTCTCAAGTGCAGCTCCACAAACTCTCCTGATTTAATGAAAAATTAGTAGGTGCCTTATCACCCTGATTTTTTAATTTACCGTTATTACTTATTGGCACATTTGGATTAAAAAAATGTTTTCTCAACCGAGTTGCCAGAGAAAAAAACAATATCAGCTTCAGGGGAAATCATTCCATTCAGAGGAAACCATCCCTTCATGCTCTCTACTGTTATAGCTCCAGCTACAATTAAAGGCTGATAGTTTGGAAATGTATGGCCCCTGAAAGGTTCTGGTTTGGAAATTTTGTCTGTAACAAAATATTTTAATTATTTCATTGAAGATGGTCCAATTTTTGTGCCAACACCACAATAAAGTGAGATTGAAATTAATTGCCAACTAAATATTAATAAAATTGGTAGATAGAATACTTCTGACAAACACTTTTTAAGAAAATAGTACCATTGGGATTTTAAATATATAAATTCTTTATTTAGAAATAGTTTACTGGAAATATAATTATATAAATATTAAGTATATTCAAACTAGGAACTATTTTGGAAGTGAAGATATAATTTTGTTTTTCTTTTCTAAAAAATTATGTAATTACTGGATTCATTTTCTTCAATGAGAGATAGTTGGGTTAATCTTAAAATTTGTATTTAAATTAAAACATTGAAAATATTCTAAGGAGATTTTTATTAATGACTTCTGACTTTGAGGAAGAAACCTACTACTTTAAAGAAAATAGATGTAATGAATATTTTTAGAAAGGCTGTTAATTGGAAATATGTTTTCTCTACATTTAAATGTTTGAAGGTGAATCTCGTTTTCTGAAGGAAGAAATACCAAAAATTACAGAAAAAAAAATTGTTTTCTTCAATAAATTCAGAAATATTTGCATCATATGCAACCCATATAGGCATTCAAAACCATTTTACTGAATACAATTTTTTAAAAATTGTATTTGACAAGATGTTGTGAATTCCAAATGTATGTTTATACAGATTATGCCAGAATGACACTTTTAAATATTAATTAGCTGTTCAAACATGTTGCATATCAAAGCACATCTGGTCTGTGGCAAAATGTGAAAAGAAATGGCACATCAGCTTTTAAGATACATTGATAGGGTCACATAGATCAGCTTGTTCCTATCTCCACTCAGGGAGTTTCATCAGCATCTCACTTTTTATGACATAATTTGCATTTTAGGAGACATTATAGTGTATGCTGACATGCCAAAATTTTCTCAGCAAAAAGTTGTTATGTGAGTGGTGAAGTAGAACTTTGGGACTGGAGTATCTGGAGCTTTTCGTTCCTGTCCCAAGGGGCTTTAAACTTGCATCCTCCTGAGAGTCTGACAGTTCTCAAGTTACAAACTATACAGGCACGTGTTGTCTCTCTGTTAAAGCCATGCCATTGCACAGCCTGCAATGTGAGGTGCAAGGGTCAAAACCGAAATCAAGGAACAGAAGTCCTGGTAGTTTGGCTGGATAATGCAACTGTTCCCAGGGGAGATGGACAAGCTACAGTTTTGTTTCTGTTACCAAGAGGACTTTTTAGTGTGTTGACCATGGCTGGAGGCCAGGCACCCAGCAAAGCCACTCCTATCACTCCCCTAAACATCTGGACAGAGGAGAAAAGATGCAATTAAGGGTTCATGACCTGAAGTAAGGACAGAGGAAGGTCACTCACCAAATACCATCATGGGCAAACTAAAAAAAAACTAAAGATATTGATTAAATTTATCACTAACAAAATCAAAGCATGATAATGAGAAGTAAAATAAACCTTGAAAACACCTTTGGCCCGCCCCTTCCTTCATCCCAGCTCTACCTCCTCCCCCACCAGTGCAGGTAGATGGGGAATGGGTGATCAGTTCATCACCCAAGACTTTTCCCACTGCTCAGGGGGAGGAGTCGTTCCCCTGCTCCACTGTGGCATCCCTCCCACATGAGATATATCTCTGTGAACTTCTCCAACATGAGTCCATCTCAAGAGCAACATCTGTGAACTGCTGCAATATGAGTCCACCCTACAGACAACAGCCCTCTCCAAACTGCTGCTATGTGTGTCACTCTTCCATGGGGTGCAGTCCTTCAGGCACAGCCTGCTCCAGTGTGGGTCCCCCACAGGGTCACAAGTCCCACCAGCAAACCTGCTCCAGAGTGGGCTCTTCTCTGCAGGCCCCTGCCAGGACCTGCTCCAGCACAGGTCTCCCATGGGTTCACAGCCTCTTCTCACCCACTTTCTCCAGCATGGGCTCCTCCACGGGCTGCAGGTGGATCTCTGTATCCCCATGGACCTCCATGGGCTGCAGGGACACAGCTCCTCACCATGGGCGGCACCAGGGGCTGCAGGGGAATCTCAGCTCCGGCACCTGGAGCACCTCCTGCCCCTCCTTCTGCACTGACCTTGGTGTCTGCAGAGCTGTTCCCCTCACATGTTCTCACCCCACTCTTCTCTGGCCCGAATTACAACTGTGCAATAACTTTTTTGTGCTTCTTCTAAATATGTTATCACAGAGGCATTACCATAATTTCTGATTGGCCCAGCTTTGGCCAGTGGCACATCCATCTTTGGATCTGCCAGGGTCATGGGGGAAGCTCCTGGCAGCTTCTCACAGAAACCACCCTGTATCCCCTCCACTGCCAATGCCTGGCCATGCTAACCCAATACAGTCTTGTTCATCCAGAAGCTCCCCAATGCAGTGCATAAAAGCACATTAAACACTTTTGTTGTAGATCAGATGAACCACATAATTATTGTCTGAGAGGTCAATTGAAAGTGCCCTCTTGGACCCTAGTCCATTTAATTTTCCATAAACCCCTTTCTAATTTAAGGTCATGATAAGTAGGTTCCCTAGAGCCATATCAATTCCCTTAATACTTTCATTTCCTTAGACCTGGAGTTATTTTCAGGACTGGTGAAACTTTTAAGTGAAGTCAGATTTTCATGTAAAACGGAATTGCTGTTTTACAGGGATTTTTCAGCTCTGCAAGTCCTCATAATAGATGGAACATGAAAATGCATGACAGATAGGTAAAGACCTATCTGGAATAAGACTGCTACTGTGTCCATATTTTGGGGAAAAGTGGTAAATGATGAAGCAGGTTTTGAAGTGAAATCCTCCAGGATGATTTGATACACAAGCAGATAAATTTCAGACAATGTCTTTATTAATTAAGAGTCAAAATGAGGTGCTGAGATACTAGAAATAAAAAACCCTACCTTTAAATAAATATTTATTTTTAATTGAGATTATTCAACATGAAGTGCTAAGAAATTGATATGAACTAACACAATTTTTTTCTGATCATTCACAGAGATTATAAAAATTCCCTTGTGGCAACAGCTAGAAGTAGAGAAGAAAGAGTGTTATTGACAAGGACAAAAATGAAAGAACTATAGTTTCATTTACAAAATTCAGCAATACTAGCACATAGCAGTAAAACTTCAGATTCTCATGGCTAATTACCTATTACATTAATAAACTGCCCAACAGTAAATAATAGAGATTTTGAATTAGTCTATATTTTATGTGATGATAGTAAATTTTAGGTATCATATTAAGGTTTGTGCCAAAACTTTATTAAATCAGATTTGTGTTATCACTTAAATGCATTTTTCTGCTTCATGAGTGCATTAAAGTTCTGCTAGAGTAAGCACTGATCGGCAACTTTTATAAGTCTTTTATGTCTGTGAAAGATGAACAATGATGCCTGTAAAATTTTCCCTGCTTCCTATGCAATGCCCTTCTACAAATCTGTGAAAACCTTTCATAAATGCTTGGAAATAAATGGATACTTACTTGAAGAAATAATTCCTAAAATCTTTGAAAATGCTGTTCTTAATAGATTTCCTTTATTGTACCTCCCTTCCTCTTTTCTGTGCCATTCCAATTTTCTTTTCAAAAAATTCCAAGGAAGATTAGCCAGAATTCATGTTTTATGAAAGAAAGATCAGTGATCAGTCAATGATTGATTGAGCTGTGCCCCAAGTAAAGCTCCAGATTATAGGCATTCACAGTGAAGTAACTACATGTAGGGCCTTTACTCATTTGTCCCAAGCTAATAAGGTCATATAATGTCTGCATGTGGGCAGCTGAACTGGGTTCTGGGGATCCTCTGGCCTAACTCACCTACAGACAGTTATGTCATGGTCCAGTAGCTGTAATTATGGTGTTTAATGCATTCTGAGATTCAATTTTCTTCTCCTTCTGCTGGTCCAGAAGTACACAGACCTCTCACAAGACTTCTGCAATATATGCCAACCCCAGTGCAGGTTTTGGATACTCCTTAATTCTCAAAAGGTGTTTTTGTCTAGGTATAAGGCAGGTTTATAAACTTGAATCTGAGTCAACGGAGATCAAGGGCTTAGTCTACTCTCCAGCCTGGAATGGGCTTTGCCACTAAAGGCAGTGCTATAGGCTAAATGTTGAAGCCTATTCCTGCTGTCATCTTTCCTAAAAAAATTCAGTCTGTGCAGTGAACAAGCAGCAAATCTGCGGAATTACCCTTGGGACAACAATCTCCCTACAAGTATGCATTTTTTATTTCCTGAGAGCTTTCTCTTGCCTTCTACCATCTTATGCCTGAACCTTTAGCTGACACTAGAGGCAAAGGGGAGCACTTTAGAGCTGGGAACAGGATACTGACCATTGAGAAATGCATATGGTCTGCATGTTATTCATAGGAGGGGCTATAAAAGAAGTACATACACTACACACTCTGCCATGTGGAGTGAAAGGCATTACCGAAGATGAACACAACTAATTTACATTTATCTTCCTTGGGCCTGCATTTCTGCCACAACTGAATTTTTCCTTAAGCGTCTAATTTCATCAGTCTTTCTGTTTCACAAAAATTCTGCATTGAATAGTGAAAAATGGGAGTTCAATGTATCTAAAAGGTTTTGACAGAGGCAACATGTTTTGAGGGGGTATGAGATAATAATATAAATGTTTCTTCCAACAAGCATTAAAAAGATGCTTGGAACAATGGCATTTTCTCAGTTCAGATGAAATAGGCGAATTCTTTGAGAACTAGTAATGAGAAAGTAATTAATTATTCAACAGCCCAATAATTTTATTAATGCTTTATGTGTTGTGCCACATATGCTTAGAAATGCAAAGAGAAAGTAAGATTCAGACGAAGAAGTCACAATTGTGGTAGTAAAAAAAGTCCTATTCAAGGAATTTTATTTCTGACTATTACAAAATTGAACACACTTCTTCAACACAGTGGAGTATGAAAGCTGCTTTTAATTCTGTGGTCACTATTCTCAATGACGGTAAATTACTCTTTGTACTTTTTTGAAAACAGATGTAGACAGAGTATTTTTTTTTTTCTTTTAGTGAATAAGCTTCCTATTTTAAAGAGTAAGTTAATCTTAGGGCACTTTCTAAATGACTGCAAATTGCAGTTACAGGATGACACTCGTGATTAATATGGTATTTTCTGCTTATATTTATTGAATGTTTTGAAATGGGTGTTCATGGTGAGAAAAGTGAATGAAAACCTTATTTATACCACCAGACAGAACCTCAGAGCTAGTTTCATTGCTAAGAAACTGAAGAATACCATGAGTTTTTCTAAGGTATTGGTATTTTTTCTTCTTCTACCACAAGGAATAATATTTTGATGGCACATACTGATGTTAAAATAATTTTTTTACTCTTAATATGGTGAATGTTCCCAAAGCAGCCTAGGTACTTCTGGAACAAAAATATTTACCATTCAGATTATTTGCTACCTTTCTTGGGGTTAATGATTTGTAGCTTGATTTTTTTTCTCCCTTAGAAGAATTTCTCCCTTGAAGAATTATGGTTGAAATGTATATTTTTTCTTCTCACTTTTTTCTTCTACTCAAGAAATAACTTTCAATATATCACAGCTGTCATTATAATGAAAGAAAACATCATGATGCAGCAGAACTTAGTCAATTCAATTATATAGAAAATGCAGTGAAATTATTTTGATAGAAATGCACCTGCTGAGGCTGCCTGCTAGGCTAGTCCACAATTAGATACTGTGTAAAAAGTTATTACAAAGTTCATTTAGACAATTTATCTCTCAAGTGTGTCAGGGGAATATTTCCCTGAAGAAAGGGTCAAAACACTGGAGAAATGTTTATTTCAAAAGTAAAGGTAAATTATGCAGCCTTGTCTTAGTATTGGTGAAAATACACACTGTCTTAAAAAGAAATTCAAAGGTTTAAAAGATTTTGTAGATGGATGGGATCAAACCACCCATAAACTACATAGCCTTGGTCCGTAGCCCTAAGAAAAGCATCAAAAAACCAAGAATTTCTTAGAAAAAGTAGTTCAAATATTGGAAAATCTCTAATGAGCATTCCACCGACTTTGGATTGCATTGATAGTAATAACACAATGACAAAAGGCAAAGGAACCTTTCTTTAGAAAATGAGACAGGAAAATGAGCGAAGGCATATCCTGCTTTCTCTGAAGAGCCGTACTGCTAGCATTTTGGAGTCAACTTCTCCACCTCAGGAAGAATCATATATTTCCCTCTATGATCAGCCTTTCGATGCAGCTCTCACTGTTCCTGGTTGGCTGTGTCACATCAGCAACTGAGGCAACAGCTTATTGAGCTAACATAAAGTAAAAGCTTTCCATAAAAATATTCATACTTGCAATTGGTTTATCACACTTTGCCTATTCACTTAGATCTTCATGACTGCTAGAATCATTACTCTGTGATTTTTTTTTTATAGCTTATTTTGCTTACAAGTTATGACAGTTTTGTGCCATTTTTCTCCTAAATGAGAGTGATTGCTATAACAATAGGACACATTTGTGCAGTTCATATTTTAAGAACTGCTGATTGTTTTAACCAATGTTTTATAAAACTGCCCTGTTCCAGTAGTGGTTCTCAGGAGTGTGAAAAAGACACACAAATCATCTTCTCTTGTATGGTATTGTAAACTGCATGTTTTGAGTGAATTTTAATGTTGTCACTGTAAAAACTGATTTGTACTTTTGGGAGTTGCCTTAAATTTTCGAGAGTATTTATGCATGAAGGAAATATCAGGAAAAAATGGTATTTTCTTTGTGCTGAAGAATGACAATTCACTTCTTAAAGCTGGACAGCAGATGGCCAGCGTGCCGTTGGCATTACTCTTCTATAAATGCACGTATAAAAATCTAGGAAAGGATATATACACAGAGCTTTTTAGTAACTTCCCCCAAATTATTATACTAGCAACCAAAGAAGGTTCTTATAGAAGACTTTCTAGATACATCTTTTCATCAAGTATATTGAATAAATGAATTAAAATATATACATATATAGTAAAGTTTTAGGTATAGCAAAAATATTCTTTGTATGCTGTTTATGTAAGAATATTTTTAATATGATACCCAAAATGAACACAACTGACAACTCAATATGTTGTCTGCAGAAACCGTGTGGTATGCAGAGAAGTCAAGAAAAAAAAATCTTGAATTGATTTATTTAGAGAATCGAACTGTGTGAATAGAGGATGGAGTCTGGGTTCATACACTCAGCTCTGAAAGGCTTCTCAGAAGAATTTTGGTTCAAATTCAAAGCAAACATGGCAAGTGTTTGAACACCATCTTTTTTATTTTTTTTTCTTTCCCCAGCTCTTGGCACAAAATGATGCTGGCCTTGCAAAAGCTAATGAACTTCAGAGATTTTTGTCTTTGGGGGCTGCAGTTATACAAGAAAGTGTTATAATTTCTGGCATCCTGGAATGCCTATAATGTGATGTATGTCAAGCACTACCTGAGATTTGCAGTTCATTCATATCTGCAAAATATCAGGGTCTCCCATTTTCATACACATATTTTATCAAATATTTTTGTTTACAATTGAAAATGAGAAATATCCATTATTTAGCCTTGTTTTGTAACAGGTATGAAGGTGTACATAACTGAAGAAGATTCAGGAATGCTATTGATAGGCTGAAAAGCCTTCTTTTCACATAGAAAAAGTACTGTATCACAGATATATTGTATATTGTTAAATTTATATCATATAATTTTAATAGATTCATAAAATCATTTAAGCTGGAAAATATCCTTAAGATCACCAAATTCAACCATTAACCCAGCATAGCCAAGCCCACCACCAAACCATGTCCTCAAGGTGCCACATCAACCCGTTTTTTAAATACCTCGAGGGAAGGTGAATCCACGACTTCCCTGGGTAGCCTGTTCCAACATTTTGGTGGATAAATTTTTCCTTGTATCCAATGTAAACCTTCCCTGTTGCAGCTTGAGGCCATTTTCCATCTTGTTGTATCTCGTGCTATTGTATATATGTATAGAAGACATTTGAGTAAATGTTTATGCATCTACAGAGCTCAAAACTATTCCTTCACAGGGATGAAGGAGACTCAAACTGGCCAGTGAAAATAATTATGTACATACTATTAATAATTAAATCATAGTTTCAATAATATGAATAAATCAATTAGATTTCATGGCTTTTTATAGCATAATATATGCCCTTGTGTTCATGAATAAGTGATGTAATCAACAACAACGATGACAAAAACAACAAACAAAGATAAATAATCCCGTAAGATATGTTGGTTAATTCCTGAAAAGGTTAAGGACATCAAATTTTCAAATATCATGACCTGACTTTAATGACCCAGTAACAGGCTGACATTTGCAGTATCGTTTTTATGTAATAACACATCACATGCAAAGATCAGCAAGTGCAATGTAACTGCTTATCTCAAAGGAGAAAAATAAGTAATAATGGTACAAGAGAGGTTAATAACAGGTACAGGTCCAGCCTGGCTTTTATCAGTCTCTTTAGAAAATGAACTGGGAATTGCTGTCAACTTGATTGGAAAACGGAGAGGAGAAATAGATACATATGGGAGACATCAGTCAGAGTGGAGAAGACTGGTCTGTGTGAAGGTTGTTTGCAAGGTTACCTGTTCTGACGCAATGGAAAGCTGGAATTTGCATCTCAAAGCTTTGTTCCTTTCTCAACATAGTGTCACATAAATTGTCCGCCCTGGGGTTTTAATTTCACAGATGTCTAAGCTCATTTAGAAATTAAAGTGCAATAATCTGTGATCCACACTGTGTCTCATCATTCTGTTTTTTTCTCAGCAAATGTTACATGGTGATTGTTTTGTTTACACATCAGAACTGTACTCAAAGTTATAGGCTTGGGGTCTGGAGTTTTTTTGGTTTAATATATCTGTGCTTTTATGAGAAGGTTAGAACATTATATATTTTTTCTCTATTATTTCTGTTTTATTTTGGGGGAAACTTCATATTTACCGTTTTTTATGTTTTATAATCTATGTGGTTTTCATAATCCCTGATGAGTATAGCTGGATGACAGATGCTTTATAAAGGTTTTAATTATCTCCTTTTTTTTTTCTTTTTTTTGTTAACAGAGGTATTATCCTCTAAGGTATTGGCTCTCAGTTGAAGAAAAAAATCCATTTTACTGTTCAGTAGACTTTTCAACAGTTGATTGTACTGTGAATCCTAGTAAAATAGTGTATTATTGATTTACTGAAGGAAATGATGTAATTAATTTTTGTTTTACACTATGTTTTTAGATTTCAATTAAAAAATATAAACATGCTTATTGCAGATTGTGATTGGCAGGGCTGAAGACAGAAATAAGCAAGCAATTCATCAGCAAAACTTGAGCAAATATTAGCATGTAAGGATACAACTGCAATCTCCCCATGTTAGGAGCATAATTTAAAAAATAAATTAGAGATATGGTTTTTATTTGCTCAAGGTACCCCAGTTCCAAATATCAAAAGGAAATAAAGATTCTTTGGAAATTTCTCTTGAAAGTCTCTTGATTTTGCCTTTGCAGATGATGTGCAGCAGTTCTAGAGTGCTAGAAACTGTCCTTCCAAACAGAAGTCTTTCTTATTTAAAGCTAGTTTGAACAACCCTCTCTCAGCTCTGGCACCACTTCATGGAGCAGACATGACCTCTCCAGTAATCTGGTCTGCCATTCAAACTTCATAAACTGAAATTACATCCCCAAAATATAATACAGGTCGTGGAACTCCATTACAGTGTTCAATTGGCACGCTTCATTTTCTGAAGGGTTTCCCGTCTCACAGAGTTGCACAAACAGACCTGATAAATGTACCACTACAGGTCACCCTCTAATGTCCCTAGACACCAAAGGCCCTTTACATGTTTTAATATGGTCTTAAAAATAGTACATAACCAAAAATTACAGCATTATCTATAAGCATCCTAATTCGCCCTTTTAAACTGTGTCTGTTTGAATTAATTTCCTTTCTTTCTCCTGTCTACGCTGTTTGCTGATAGCTGGGCAGACAATCTTATTAGAGCAATGGGATTGCAATAAACTACAATACTAATTCAAAGCAGCAGTGAAGAGCATTGTATTTACTACTGATTTGTAGTTAAATTAAAAAAGGTAAGGATATAGTGAAAAATAAAAAGGGATGTTCTCACTGATTTTTTTGTAGCCTTGTTATTGCTAGTAGATTGTCTACACTATTCTTGTATATCTGCAAATATAGTTTGCTTAACAGAACCTTTCCCTAAGAAAGAAAAATGAGTAATATTTATGCCCCTTACAGTATGATTATCATGAAATGCACCGTATCAGAGGCAAATTGCCCCCAAGCCAGAGTATTGAGACACCCCAGGATTTCCCCAGCAAAAAGACCTGGAAGTTCTGCAGTTTCAGTTGGTACAGCAAAGCTGCAGGCAGGGTCATAGAGTAATGGAAGCACTCCTATATATTTTGTGGTTGGTATTTTTCAAAGCAGTATCTAATTACCACTGAGAGTGGTATTCATCTCACTTGACTCCAGTCATCTGTATCTGATCTAATTACCCTTGAATATCTTTGCTAAGGAAAGGAATAAGCATTGATAGGGCACATCTTATTCTCATGTAGGTATCTAGGGCTAATTTGAGGTCTTTAAATGTATTTGAGATGCTTTAAGGAATCCAAAACATAGGGATGGGCAGATGTTTGAAACTGCTTTCCTGATGCTTCCAAAAAAAACCCCTAACCCCAAATGTTATAGGTTCTGCAACAGAATTTTTCCCTTCTGGCATGTCAGTGGAAGACCATGTGGGATATCCTAGCCCAAAAGTCAATAGACTTGTTTAGGCAATTTAACTGGATCCATGGAACTGAGGTGAGCACACTTCTCTCCATTGGCTGTGGAAGGAGCCTTTGGAGTCAGCTTGGATGTGTATTTCATCCCATGAATCCTCCTTGGAAGGTGCAAAATGACCCTCCTTAATAGTAGTGGACTTAGAGTTAACCTGGAGTATGCAACTCCTCAGTTACAGTCCCTGTATTCCTCAGAGTTACCTTTGCATTTCTCCCCGACAGCTGATCAACACTATAGGAGCACCAGGGGCCAGACTGCAACAGGAACCCGAACAGGACTGAGTACTAGATAACTTCTGTATGAAGTTTTATAAAGTGGTGATGTGGAGGTTCAGCAGAATAGTGGCAGTAAAGGGCTAGAAAATGGTAATCTTATTCAATGTGAGAAATAATACATGAGGCCGCAACCTGATAATAACTGCTTTAAAGGCTTTATTTTGAGCACCTTGGTTTTCCCTTGACCGTACTAAGAGCTGTGAGACTCCTCAGAGCACAGTATTGTGTTAAAAAGGCTTTTAATAAAATTTGGAGCAATGGCTCCTGGAAGATATAGTGTTCTAAACTGCTATTGGAAATAGTGAAAGAAGATTGTGTCTCTGTGCTGTGAGAAATGAGCTTAACTTACCACGGGATCCTCCTACAAACTGAAGAATTATTCTGTTTTCTTTCAAAAGATTTATTGCATTTGAAGACAGGAGGCTCTCTGGGCATTAATGAAATATTGAGCGCCATTTTCGTATTCTTTGGGTACTTATAGTGACTACAATAGAAAAATCTACTGTAAACTGAATAATTCATTCACTACTCACCATGGGCAGGCAGGTGTTCAGCTGTCTCCAGAAAAGCCTGGCTTCATCACACATCATGGTGACTTGGGAAGACAAACATTATCACTCAAAATGTTCCCTTTTTCTTCTTACCCTGTCTTTGTATGCTAAGCATGACACTCTGTGGTGTTACACATTCCTTTCATCAGCTGGGTCAGCTGCCCCAGCTGTGTCCCCTCCCAGTGTCCCTGCACACCCCCAGCCTGCTCACTGCTAGGGTTGGGCTGAGAGGCAGAAAAGGCCCTGACTCTGTGCAAGCACTGCTCAGCAACAACTAAAACATCCTGAGTTATCAACACTGTTTGGAGCACAAAGCTGAAGCAGCCCCATAGTGGTTACTATGAAGAAAATTAGCTCTGTCCCACACAAAACTAGCCTATGTAAAACAGAAAATAATACTACATAAAAAGCATAGCAGAGTCTTGAGAATGTGCTACTGTTCATTTTGACAGGACCAGGTAAAGATACAGTGCGGCATGTTTGAATATATGTATTCATGTATTTTATTCAGCAAATGAATAAGCAGAAATTGCTGTGGCAGAAATGTACATGCTATGGCACAGGGGCTGAATGAGACCAGATCTCTAGGATAACATTTGTCCATGTCTGTAACATAAAACTTGCAAAAACTACTGAAGGATTTGTCTTTAAAGGGGAGAATTCCCCAGTATCAGAGTATGTATATGTACAGAGTGTATATGTTCTTCTGTATATACAGGGTAACATGTACCAGCTCTTGCTTCCACACACAAGATCCCACATGGATCCTAATAGCATGACGGGTTTATCCCAGTTTGTTAGCAGAAGCTTTCCATGAGTAAGAACAACAACCATCAAAGGCATTAATTATTATTACCTCCATTGCTTATCCTTTGCTCCTCCACAGTCTCCAGATTTAAATTAACAAAAATCACAAAAACTTTCTACTTTGTACTTTTCAAGTACATTATGCAAGTTGACAATATTCCCTTCTTTTCTTTCCACACACTGTAATAGATGTCTCTGCAAAGATACATTTTAAATGATGCCTACCAGCACTTCAAAGCCATCTCTGGCATGGTAGACCTAAGTTTAGCTTAATCAATGTTTGATGTAATGAAAATCTCTTGACAGAAGTTGATATGCTTAGAAATAAGTCTCTGATGCTTCATTATATATTCACAGAAAGGTGAAATTTGTAGTGATTATGCACACCTCTGAAATGTGTCTCATTGGATTAGCAGCTATAATTAGCATTCACTTTTGTGAAAGTCAGCTTAATAACATTACTTTCTCTACCACAGGTAATATTCTTCTTGGTAATAATATTTTATTCCATGAGCAAAAATAAAGCAAATACTATTATTACGTAGAATAGCATGTATTGTATTTAATTTATATCTATTTTTAAAAAGCCTAGGTTTTCTATCTGCCTGAAAGCCTTTGCTGATCTAAATTAACTGTATATATAAACCCACATTTTTCCCAACACCACCCTTAAAATGTTGAGGAAACCAGGGTTCCCTATAAGCAGGGAATCAACTGGGGACACTGGGGGCAGTCAAAGGCTACCTCATATTCTATTCACAATGCATCGGTTTTGAAGTGCAAATTTGTATCCACCACCTCTACTGACAGACTGGTAGTACCAGATTTTTTTCATTTTAATTTGCATGAAGTCCAGTCTGAGGTAATAATTTTTTATATGTCAAAATTTGTTTTTACAGAAGCCCTGTAGAATTATGCTAAAATACTTTATGTGATGCAGCCAGCACAATGCTGTTCTCCACCATTGCCTTATTTGATGGTTCACAGTCATTTTGCAGTTAACTAATCCAAGCAATATTTCTTTTTCATTTCTCTTCAGTCCTTATGTATTTCAGTCAGTCTATAACATTGGTGATTTTCATCCAATTATTGTTATTCATACTTCAGAATCGTCCAGTTATTCCTGTGAGAAATTCCAGTCCTTCTCTGTAGTGATGAGAATGTCATGAGTGGACCTCATGAGTATGGTCCTGGTCTTTGTGCCAAGGTTATTTAATCAAAAATGTTTAATGTCTTCAATCGTAAGAATGATTGCTGGGAAACTTAGCCAAACAATTCCTTGTGGACAAAGATTTGCATACATATGGCACCCAGTTGTCTTCTTGATGTGTAATCTACCTGTTTAGACAGATGAAATGAAATAAAGAAGACTGGTAGTACTCATATTTCCTATAAAACAGCAATAATAGATTTTTAATTAACTCCCACTATAGAATGAAAATTTGAGGGTGTAGTTAAATTACCCTTTAAAGAATATTTTTCAGCATCATAACTTCATTGTGTCGCAGAGAGTTGGTGAAAACAGAGAGAAATTCTGGGGGCTGTATGTACTGTACACCTTTCTACCTGTGCTGTTCAAGTGTAATGGAGGACCAGATAGATACACAGCACTTAATTGCTATCACAAATATGTTGGGCTTTCTCTGAGTTTAAAAAGGGGAAATATTAGCTACACTCATTTCAATAAATAATTCATTGTCTTTTCCCAGGGTTCCCATAAAACAAGTTTATATTCAAATCTACACACTAGCAATGCTTTATAAATATTTTGATTCATATTAGACCCCATACCAAAGTGTTTCCTTAAGTGAGGTGATTACACCTATTACTGTGGAACTCCTAGATTAATTTCTTTTTTGAGGCATTTTCATGAAAACTCTATTTAAAACAGGTGTTTTTTCTAGTCCCTTTGCAGGCTTTCATCTTCTAACAAACCTCATTCCTAATACAACGCTATAAAATTGTATCAACAATTAATCTGTTATAAAAGGCAGCTAATTTTATTACTGTCATATCATATGACAGTAAGTGTCACAACCCACTGGTAGGGGCCATGATGTTCCTCGTAAATTCTCGTGAGGCTGAACAAAAACACCGGACCACATGTTGGGGAAGTCTTATGTTTTATTGTACAGTCACCAAAACTTTGGCAACCAGCCCACTATTTAGACTGAAAAGGTGTTGGCTAACAAGCCCATAAATTCTTACAATAGACTTCCACAAGTGACAGATAGCAAGCCCTTTATTTTGTCCAGTACACTTCAGTAAGTTCTCAGCTCCCACCACAAACTCCTCACAGGTCTGGCTCACCAGCCACAACACACCGTGACACAGGCTCCTCACTCCCCCAGCAGAGTCCAATACGGAGTATGGAATAGAATATGGTAGCTGTGCTTTGCTCGGGGAAAGCAAGGGGAAAAATCAAAGAATATCACCAGTCCTTAGATCCGGCATTGGTGCTGCTGCGTGGATGGTTTGGAGTTCGGGCAAACAATGAGATGAAGAAAGCAAAAGAGAGGAGAAGGAGAAGAGAGAAGAAAGAGATGCCAGAGATAAAAAACAGCAAGGAAGCATCTTTCTAATATGCGTCTTTTTATAGTTAACCTGGTGCGTGCCTCTTATATAATTTAGACTTTTCACGTGTTTTCTCTATTATGCACAGCCGACCCTTTTCCAGGAAATGAGCTGGGAGGGTGGGACTGAGCACCAGTGTCAAAGCAGAGCAGGAATTTAGCTCAGAACAGCACTGCCCCACCTCCATGGGACCCTCACTTTCAATCACCTCTCCTCTAGCAATACTCAGAATGTTTGAGACAAAACATGCTGAAGTCTTGTCCTCTACAATAAGTTACCGCATATTTACAAGGGTGTATAAAATAAACAACGTTTGACAGAAAACAAGCTGTTTTATTGATTGTTTAAAATAATTGTTTGGCCCTTTTTGTCATATAAAGGCCAGAGGATTTTTCACTTCCTATAGGAGTCTTTTCAGGATTTTAAGTGCCATTTGTCTCAGTGAACTTCCTGTTATTTATCTTCTTTTTTATGTCCTGTATTATTCTGTTTGCAAGTCACTCCATTGCACTGTATTTTTTGCCTAAAAAATTATAAATCTCTGTTTAGCGTAAGTTGCCATATGAGGATATCTCTCTAATACATAAGTGGTCTAAAGTCTGCACCAAAAAAGCAGTCTTGAAAGAGTAAAGCTTTAACTAACACTTATGAAATAACATTTAGGACAGTGTTTATCACTTTAGCTCAAACTCTAGAAATGCCTGTGCTCTGTGAACAAAAAAAAAAAAAGATTTATGGAGTGCTTAATCATACTGAATTGGGAAATAGTTCTCTATCTCTTCTCTGTAAGGCATTTCTGGACCCTCTGGAACACCAATGTTCACCAAGGTGCATTTAGATTGCACATTAAAGTTTCCATATGGAAAAGCTCAGCTCTTATGATCTCTGTGAACAGCTTGTGTTACTCATCTCATTAGAAGCAAACAACTCTGAGATGGCCGAGTTGTGAAAACACTGGTATTCCACTATCAGGCACAGAGGATTAGTTTCAGATTACTGTTTTAGGCAGAGTTAAAGTGGGATCTGAATTTCAGTGCCTGAGTCATGCTATCACTTGTTTAATTGTAATGCCTTCTTAATATGCGACTGTAGGTTAATATAATACACTTGATAATTAGATGACCATGTCATGTAACAGTTTCTTTTTGTGCTGCATATGTTCAATCTGTTAAAATAACTGAGGTGCTGGAAATATATTCAGTATATACTCACATTAATCTCAGCACAGTAAAAAATAGATAAATCCCTGTGTAAATCTGTTTAATATTTTTCATTTCCAGAACCCAAAATGTCTGGTTTTCTACATATCTGGGGTATCTTTTTTGGTATAATAATTTGCATATTTTTTGCTGTCTTTAAGAATACCTCTGTAATGCTTTGGGGTCAAATGTTATTTATTTCATATACCCTTATTAGCATGCAATAACTTACAGGCATGACAAATGATATTAGCTGCCCTTTATAATAATTTATTTCTAAATACCTGTATAGTAGTGATGACTATATGATTTCATGTTCTCCCAGTACTACTTTAGAAGTTGCAGAAATCATACTCCTCTCAGGCATTGTTGGCTATTGAACAGACTTGTCCTGCATGACTTCAAAGGATCGTTGCACTTCAAAATCAGTGAACTCCTAAACCTGTACATGATAAGAATATATATAGGGTTTGGGGTTTTTTAAATTTTATGTACAGCTTATTCATTCATGTCTATGAAGACCTTTTTCTATTAAAATGTACAATAACATTTACAGGAAGCATGGATTGAATCTCCTCCTTTTATTTTTTTTCATTTTGCTGTTGCTGTCTGGTACAGAACAAGTTATGGTGAAATTGACTTTCTGTCAGCCTAATAACTATTAATGTATTGGAAGCAGCGAAGCATCACCCTACATGATCCATCTTTAAAGGTAAAGTTGTTTTGCAGGAAGGTCACAATTTATTTATTCTCCATTCATTCTTTCATCTTTGAAGAGGAATCATTATGTTAACACTGAGCATATTTGGGAATTCGTAACAAAATTTTTATGTGTTCTCTGTTTAAAAGTT
Source organism: Daphoenositta chrysoptera (assembly GCA_013397915.1). Taxonomy (NCBI): domain Eukaryota; kingdom Metazoa; phylum Chordata; class Aves; order Passeriformes; genus Daphoenositta; species Daphoenositta chrysoptera. The sequence goes on from VZRO01006481.1 coordinate 269,702, forward strand.
TAAACTGGTAAAATTCATAAAGCTTTCAGCAATATAGTGAGGCAATTTTTAAAAATTTTCTCTAGTGACTGATGCTTTTAAGTATTTTTTCAACATGGAATTTTTCAATTCAATTAAATGAGTCTGTGGAGACATCTAATGATGTGCTTGTTTAATTATATTCTTTAACAATTATATTTAGTATCTCTAGATTTTCCCAAAGTAAAAGGGGTCTGAAATCTAACTTGGATCAACATTATTCAGTTGGCAATATAATAATACTGTCAGACAGATGCAATTATAAATTCTCAACATTTTGGAACAGTTTCAGAAGCAAAATATTTATTAGGTCTTCAAACTGATTGCAAGCCAAATGCATTCCAGGTTCCAAAAGACAAGGTTCATCACTGTTTGCACTCTCCCTAGGTCTGATATAATCTAAGTAATAGAAGAAGAAAAAAGGACTATGACAGAAGGTTTTTGTGATATGATTTATAATTTAATTTTTCAAGTACCTTCATTAATCCATATCATAATTAATCCAAATTAAATTAATCCAGAAAGGTAGAAAGAAACTTCAAGTTGGAATACAACAGCAGTGTTGCCTTTGGCTGGCAGCCTTTAAATAAAATTTCCTGCAAGCTCCTATTAAAAATTACCATTATTGCTTAAATTTCTTGTTTTGAATTAATCATAAGCCATCAGTGTTCCAGGATAAATGCAACCATATGTAAAATGGTTTGAGAAGGGTGAAAAGTCTGATTTGTCCTTGCTGAGATGAGCTGTTTATATTAATTTACTGGATTCAGGCAAAAAATTATAAGTTGTCTTAACATCTTTCCACAGAAAACACAGCAATATTCCTTTCTATTTTCTGCAGACTGAATGCAGTAATCCAACTTCTCAGGTTTCAAATCCAGCTCATTTTTCAAGTGCAGCTGTTTATCATAAAATGCCATTTATTGGCCAACGGATACTCCCCAGTGGATGTGAAGTTTATTGAAAAGTTGCAATAGAAAACAAAGTTTTCAAATCAAACTTGTGCTCTTGCTAAAGAATTCTGTGAGATAAAACAGTTTTTTTCATAGCTTCCAGAACATTTTAGAATACTTTGGTTTAGGAACATTATGGGCTTTCCTAAATTTCTTATGCTATAAAGTAGTTAGTCTTTAAGACTTTTCCTTAATAAGTAGTTTTAAAGCCATGTGTTTTAACCAAGCAGGACCTTCCCCCAGTTTAGAGGTGCATTATCACCACCACAGGAACTTCAGGGGAATAGCCATCAGCAATTCCCTTAGAAAGAATCACCCACTCTGTATCTGGGCCTCACATCTCTGTCTTTCAGGGGTGTGTGCCTGCTCTGCACCAAGGTCAAGCAGCTGGAAGATTGCTTTCACTCCCACATGCAAACTAGAAGGGTGCAGCAGCTGCAGAGTTGCCTGCGCCTCTGGAAGTTGTGAGAATAACATTAACAATATCCAGCACAGAGCAGTGAGCTGCCGAAATGAGTTTATTAGAAACTGTGAGGACGGTGACAGGAGTGTTTGCAGTGCCTCTCCAGGGACCTGAGTAAGCAGATAATATAGAACCCTTATTCTTTGCCTTAGTGTAAGCATTTGAGCCTTTTCAGAGGAGGAAAGTAATATTTTATTTTAAAACTGCCTCAAAAGAGTAGGTGAGGCAAAAGGTACAGGAAGAACTCTTGTTTGGTCTGCAGGTGCTGGAGGTGTGATGCCAGAAGTCCAAAAGCTGCCTTTTCCAAAACTGAGGAGAGTGTGCTAGCCTCACTCTTTTGCCCTTCCTACTCTGTCTTCAGTAGTCTTAACTAGACTTTGCTCCCACGGCTAAGAAACTCAGCATTATCCAACTAGAAGTAAGTTTCCCAGGTATTCCCAGCCAGTTCTTTATTACAAGTACTTATTACATTGCTTCTTAAACCAACCACTGTCAGTTTTTCTTGAAAAAAAGAAATAGCAGTGCACTACTACCAAGAGTTGAAGTTGCAAGTGTTTCATAAAACCTTGATTTTCATGTCATACTTAAGCTTATTAAGTGTCAAGAGACATGATTTAATAACTTCTTAATTCTTTTACCTTTGCTGTTTCTTTTTCTTAGTTATTGCAGTAATAATAAATGGTTTACAGCAATTTAGTTAGGCAGACTTTTTCCTGTAAGCATTGCTCACTGAACTTCATAGTTTTTCAGTACTATGAAAAAGATATTGAAAAAGATTTGGTTATAATGTCTCATTTGGACTGGTGTAAACCTCGTTTCTGACTCCCTCTATGTGCACTTAGACTGCAGAAGTAAGAGAGGGAAGACACATGGCAATCTTTCATTCAGCAGTGAAAATTTGGTAGCGGTTCAATTTCCCCGTGATCAGTCAATTCCATCAATCTACATTTTAATACTTCACACAATATAACCAATTGCTGTGATACTGCATTGCAAAATGATGTATTATTTTTCGTTCCTATATATTGTATCTTATCATATATGGCCTTACAACAGTTTCAGGGGTTTTTCTTCAATACTTGTTCTAACTTTGAAAAATATAAGACCCTAACTGTCTTCATTCTCTTCTTATACTGAGACAGTATTTTTAACCATTATTTTAACCTGTTAAACCTATTATAGCTTTCTTTCCTCATCAGAACCCTTAATTTAGCAAGGTGGGACTTTCATAACCTGTTTGCTTCTACTTGCAGATAACTTTACCTTGCCAGAAAGAGCAAAAATAAGTTTGTAATGAAGTCTCAGAAATTCAATCAAAATCCTTAGATTTTAGACGTTGATGAAATAGAATTTTCATACTGAACTGTTGTGGAAGAACAAGGAAGAAGAACATTTCTCATTTCTTAGCTTAAAGACAGAAAATATCAAACACAAAGAAAAAATGCTGCGTTTATATGAGATAAACATACTGAGCTAAATAATGTTTGAACAAATAAACCAGTTTAAAGGGAATCCACATTAAAATGTTAAAACAAAATCTGGAGTAGTGATACGTTTATAAACAGTTTTATTTTGCTTTCTCTAAAAGTTCCTATAAAGGAAACATGTAGAAGTTGAAGTACAGGGTTTCCTCAATATATGTTTATATATTTTTGAACATAAACTTCCATTCAGTCTAAACTCTAAGTATTTTCAGCTTGCCATCTAAATGGCTGATAAATGATTCTTCTCAAAGCCCTTCCTGCTTTTTTAGTGTCTAATTGACTTCTATTTTATGTTCCAAATAATGAAATAGCACATTAAATGCGGGGAAAACAATCTCCAAACTTCTTACATCGCAATTTCCTTTGCAGGAGATGCAGTTCCCGTGTGAGTTAAGACCAAATACATACTAAATAAATCAAAGGTCTAATTTCCTCAGAAGAAACTGCAATATAACTATTAATATTACTCCAGAATTGTCATTGTAAACAAATGAGTTTCTCTTTTCATTTACCATTCTTTCCACATCTTCATAGATGTCACAGCAATTATCAGTGTCCTGAATGCAACTACTAAACATTCTCCTTGTTTTTCCATGTTTTTGAAACCACAGGAACACATATAAATCTATAGTGCTTGTTTGGCCTTAAAATAATGACTTTCATATGTTCAGAACATACCTAGTTAAAAAATGGGATGTTAGGGATTATCCTTTCTAAGACGAATTACCATGTATAAAAAGTGATCCTAGCTGCCCCTTGACATTCTGCTCCCCAGATCAGAGAACCACACCAGGTTTATTTTAGTTAATCTGCTAATTTTTCTCACTTCAATTTGAGTTACAGTTCTTTAGTAGATGGAAATATTAAGCTTTAATTCCAATGTAATTAGCTGTACTCTTCATCAGAAAAGTGCTTCTCCAAGACAAGGCTGCATAAAGTAAATTAACTTCGTTGCACCTGGATTAGAGACAGAATCATTTAGACTTCTTCTTGCTGAGAGTCAAAGCAATTCCTTCCAGGTATGAGGGAAGGCTGATATCTCATGGTATTATTTTCCTTCTCCAAATTGCTATCAGGAACAGAGCTTTGAAGACCTTCTTATAGAGTCAGTGATTTAGTACATTCATTTTTTAGGGAAGAAGTGCTATTAAATATAAAAAATACCCAAATACATAAATTGACTTAAATATGACAAATCACATTCAACATATACTTTGTCTGTAATATGGCACATTTGGTTTGCCTTAATCGCTGTAGACCTGCTTTCAGGAAGACAGGTAAATTTTGTGTATGTGGTTTTTCTAGCTAATTTTCCTCCTTTAGAACTTCCTCCATATTACCACTAAACTGTGTTGCATGTGTTAGCTTGGTTATTGAAAAGAATGTGAAAATATACTCTTTACTTGAATACATTTGTTCACTCTCATAAGTGTTTTGTTAGAGTTGTAATGAGTACCAGCTTGAGTGCTGTAAGAAACTTTTTTTAATATATTGACCCTTGACACACATGAAACCACATTGTCTTGAATCCCTGTTTAACCAGAGGAAAGGCCTCCTCATCCAGTCATTCACCAAATAATTGTATGTGATGAGCAGCCAGATTAGCCTGAAGCCACTGCTCTAGTTTCTCTAGAGGCTGCCACTCACACATGCACACACACACAAACCCCAAACCAGCAAAAACTCATTTCATGTGTTGAAGCTAAACTGAGAAATTGAAGTTGTGGGATGCTTTTTCTACTTGGTAATACAGGAGGGGAGGAATAAACCTGGTTCCCTTAAATCCTACATGACGTGCACACTATATAACTTAATTTCTATTTGGGTCCCACCACTTTATTCTATTTACTTTCTAGTAGCACCTAACTCTTTAAGTACTTACCAGAAGGCATCTACCTCACTGTCCCAGAAGTGTCCCAGAAACCAACTCTCAATCACTACCAGGGAGTGCAGGTGTAACCTGAACCTTGTCAGTCCAGATTAGGTGAGGGTCCCCAGTGGGAAACCAAAATATCTGCTACAGTAATTACAGCAGTGACACCATGAGAAGAGTCCAAGTCTTGAGCTGCTAGAGTATGAATAAGCACAAAGACTGTTTGAAATCAAAATCAGCTTTAAGCTGAAAGAGGGTAGGTTTAGATTAGATATTAGGAAGAAACTCTTTAAGGGTGGTGAGACACTGGAACAGGTTGTCCAAAGAAGTTGTGGACTCCTCATCTCCCCCATCCCTGGAAGTGTCCAAGGCCAGGCTGGACAGGGCATTGAGTAAGCTGGTCTAGGGAAAGGTGTGCCTCCCCATGGCAGGGGGCTTGGAACAAGATAATCTTTACGGTCTCTTCCAACCCAAACCAAATTCTATGATTCTATGATTGTGCAATTCTAACCTGATACATGTTCTTTTAAAGGAACAACAGCTTTAATAAATAATTCTCATTTTTGAGGAGGATGTGTCTTCATTTACAACTTTCGTGAAAAAGCCTAAGCACTGCTGCTAAAACCAAACAGCATTTTCCACAAGGTCAACATATTTAAAGACAGATTATATTTTGGAAGTTTGATACATATTATATAAATCTTTGTCTGGAGCTTGTAGTATTTTATTTGTGTCTTTTGAAATGTCTTTATTGTTATTTATCTTCTTTCATTTTAAAATAGGATATTTAAATTTCAGACTCTCATAGAAGGGGTACGTTTCGTGAGAAGTATTGTTTCTTTAAAAAGAATTTTATTTTTTTCTTTTTCTAAATGGAAAAACAGTATTTTTTTTATAGTTCTACAAAAAACTGATACTAAAATTAAATGTTCAATAAAAAAGATATGTAAATAAAATAATAATTCTCTTTATTAATGAAATGGAAAAGTTTATTGGTTTATTGGTTACATAGGTTTGCTGGCCAAATGGTCATTGAAAAAACAGTCAATGCTTTTCTTTTCAAAAGTGTATGTCTTTTAGATATTAACAAAAATATTTGTACTCACTCCTGTGAACCCTTCTGTGGTTGGTTTCTCATGTTGTATGGGTTTTGGGTCTATGAAAAGTGTTACATATTTCACTGACTCTCTTGGCTTTGTTTTACTTGAATTGGAATTCTCTTTGAGCACTGTCCCATGTTAAGTGATTTGAGTTACAATCAAGTCTCTACAGCTGAGCAGAGAGATCTCCATGCTCAGAGTGTGAGGTTATGTCAGGGCACAGTAAGGACACCTCGTTTGAGAGGCCAGCTTGTGAATGGGATGTTCAGTATAAAGAACCATATGATGTAGTAAATTAAGCAGGCAGATACACAAAATAAGTACCAGGACAGAACAGAGACACTGGAAAATCCAGAGCTCTCAGTTCATTGCCTGATAGCCCTTAGAATGAGTCAACCAAAGCCTTGAGGATGTCCAACCGCAGCTTTTTAACTGGTAAAAAGCAGTTTCATAAAAACCTGTCTTGGGATATGGGAAGACTGATATGTTAGATTGAACAAAATTTTACTATGGAATGCTTATGGGAATGGGCAAAGTAAAGGAGAGGTCAAGGTAGACTGAGGACAATGACTATGGGAGGAGAGGGGATAAAGGTATGCACATGCATGTAAACAAACTGCTGATGCTCTTTTCTGGCCAAGACCTTGGCCTGATCACAAGAGTTTTTCTTCCTATTGAACTCTCGTTTCTAATTTTTTTCCCATGTGTGAGAATAGAAAACTTCAGAGTAGATGTTAAGTAGGCTAAGAGGTCTGGCCTACTACATAACTTTATCAAATAAGCCATGAAGCACACAGTGTGACTCTTGAGTCAGAAATCATTTTCTCTTCAAAATAATTTTGATAACTACTGCTTGGAAAGAAGAGCCTCAAAATAGTTTCTAAAGCTGAGAAGTGACCAAAACGATTTATGTGTGCCTTAATTCTCTACTTCACTGAAGTTCCATTTACTCCATTTCAATACCTGTAAGAGAATCAGACCTCACATGTCTAGAACAGTTTCACAAGACCATCAGTTCCTTTTCTGCTCCTTCTGATTCCCTTCCTTTTATAATATCAAAGTCCATGTGAGATACTGGTTGTGAAAAATGTCAAATAAAGTTTCAATCTTATATTCAATGTATTGCATGTAACCCAGAAAATGGAGTTCCAAGGAGTGTCATCACAACCCTCATGGTAACGACATGGGATGCACAAGGGACAGGCAGAAAGTCTTCTTGAAATGGAGGCTCACTTGGATTTATACTCTGAATTTGCAATTGCAAGTCTCTGAAACTCACTCCTACATTCAGATAGGTATGTTCTCTGACTCTTCTCCTTTTCATTGAAAAGGCAGACTTTTGGTCCTTACATTGCCAAAACGTTGTGTAGTAACTGTGGATACGGCAGTTTTTCAAGAATGGCTTCCTGAGTTTTGTCTCAGCCTAAATCAAGACTGGGTTGGAAACTCCTGCTATGGGTTAGGGTGGAGGGGGTGGGAGCTGCCTCTTTATTTCCCATTGAAGCCAAACGTCTTTGCATACAGGAAGTTCAGATTCACAACATCCTGGAGAAACCTTCGTGAGGCAACACGTTTCTGCAGCTGGGAATTAGGATTTCTAGCTGTGCCCGACAAGAGCTAATGTTTTCACCACTATTCCTTTTTCACCACTACTCCTTTGTGTATTTTATATAATTTGAATGTTAAAGAAGAGATTAGTCTATAAACCTCTAAAATCATTCAGAGTCATTAGTTTAGGACCATGATCCCAGTTTGACATTTTTGGATAATCATAGAATCATAGAATTTTAATGGGAAAAAGAAGAGTGTAGTGCAAAGATAGAACAATTTAGATGTTGCAGTAATATCAGCTCTGTCTGAATGAATGATGATAACTTATTAATATCCAGTACACTTCAGCATAATACTAGGCTAAAGAATGCAGTACATCTCAAGCTGAACTCCAAAATGGATAAATACATATCATATATTACCAAGCACAGCAAGAAAAAGTTAACAAGTTAAAAATAGTAATTGCTTCTATGCGAAGAGGCAGGCAATAAGTAATTTTCTAAGCTTTACAATTAGAGATGGCTTGCAAAGTCACACTTCTTACTTCACTTCTACAGCTTGTCCTAACAGCCAAAATAAAATGTCCAGGGAAACATATAAACATGAAGAAAGTATTGCTCTGAAGAATTCTCTTTGCTCTGTCATTCTTTTTTATTGTGGTAACCTCAGGGTCTTTTGACTTACGCATCAATGGATATTTTTTAAAAAATTGAGCTATAAAGGACCCATCAACGGCATATTTTGGTTTTTAAAATGGTGATTTTGAATTGAATTGAAAATACTTGTTTCGAGATTGTGAAACTGTACAGGGAAAAAAAAAATCTTCTTGTATTGTGGAAGCACCTGATGAACGTCACTGGCTGGATGTAGCCACAAAGATTATGGAAAGCTTTGCAGCAATCCCCTGTTAATAATGCTAAACATAATAAGGAAAAGAACAGTGGGAGACTTCAGGTCTATTTTCCACTTTCATCTTCTTTCCTGTAGCTTATCCCCTGGTTCTTTAGTGTCCCTGTCACAGGCACCACCAGTAGAAGCAACACCGAAAACTCTGCTCAAGTCTAGACAGCCATCATGCACATTGCATTTGTCAGCTACTAACACCCATTTCATTTTTAAGGGTTCTTGGTGGTGGGTTTGGGGAATTTTTTTGGTAACAGGAATTGATCAAACCATACCATTCTCTGCAGTCAGACATTTTGGGTACTATTTGGTATAACATAAAATATTGACTAACATGGATTACTTTTCAGTGCCTGCGGAAGGAGAATAAATATACTTTGTAACCTGCACTATTCAGCTACATGAAAAATGGCATTTTTCTCAGGTCTGCAGGGCTACTCAAAGGACTGGATAAAGGATCACTGAGATGATAATGCACAGCTGGATGTGGGTGGACCTTTTCTGCTAGTTTCATACAAAGATGTGATGCAACTAGTCTTTGTTCAAGGGAGTACGACGACTACAAGAAAAAAAGCAGATTCAGAGTGATTTTTTTTATGTAGTATTCTTTTGCAAATTTTTTAGAGCTAGTTCTGGGAACTTCTGTTGAGATTTAGCAAAAGCATTTGCTGGATGCCACCTTCCCCTTATTGCACATGACGGAAAAATTGCAAAGTTGTGCATTGTCTTTCAGTGGAATGAGCAAGCTTCTGACGATCAGGATTTAACACAGTGCTGAAATCACACATCTTTTACCAAAAATTAGGATGCATTGCTTTTCTGTTTGTTGTGACTTATAGAGGAAACTAGGAATGAGATAACAACAGCAATGTCTAGGAGGTTGAACACATATCAAGTATTTGTTACAGTTACCGGTTCCTAGACAGGCATCTGCTTTCAAATGAAAAGCATATTATGTGTAAAATCCACTAGAAAGACTAATAAGGGTTTTTTTGGGGTTTTTTTTGTGTTTTTTTAGTAAAAGGACCGTAGAGTCTGTATTTTGAAATCCATAAACCTAATTTCTGAAATAGGGCAATACTTCGGTACAAGAACTTCAGAGTTATGTTTAATTTAATTATTTATTTATTGGGTGCACTCTGACATAATACTTCATTCATAGAATCATAGACTATGCTGAGTTGCAAGGGACCCATCATGACCATTGCATTCATCTCCTGGTCCTGTTCAAGACATCCCAAGAATCTCACCATGTTGATCCCATGATGATTTTTTGCCTTTTCTTTTATACCCCTTTCATATACTTTTTCTATAGATTTTATGTATTCTTAGTGCTTCTAGCCCACATTCTTAGACTTAATGTTTTGTTAAGCCAAGAGACCAAACATCTTGGCAGCCTCGTAGTGAGGGGTCAGACAGCCCCAGACACCAAGGTCCTCTCTGGAACACATTCTGTAAACTGAGATGGGCCCAGCCAGGGGAAGGTTCCTCGGGCAGGGGGTTCACTGGAGCCTCTCACTGGGGAATCTTTGATAGATGTGCTCATTTGTAAGGCCTGTAACGTTATACCCAATTGATCGTGGGTGTGCACTCCAGTGTACTCTTGGGCGCATTCCACCTGGATGTGGTGCACCTAGGGATCCTTAAAATAAATACCAAGGTAAAAAGCCCTTTTTCCCTTCTAACCCTGTTTGGTTCTTAAGTTTAAGACCAGGGAAAGGCAACAATGTGCCTGGGAGTGTTATCCAAATGCTCTTGAACTCAGACAGGCTCTTGCTGTCTTGACTTCCCTGGGGAGGCCATTCCAGTGCCCAGTCACCCTCTGGATGAAAACCTTTTCCTGGTATCCAACCTAAACCTCCCCCGCATTAGCTCCATGCCATTTCCTGGAGTTCACTGGTCATGAGAGTGAAGAGATCAGTACCTTCCCCTCTGCTTCCCCTTGTGAAGATGTTGAAGGCCACAATGAGGTCTCCCCTCAGTCTCCTCTTCTCCAGGCTGAACAGACCAAGTGAATTCAGACATTCCTCATATGGCTTCCCCTCCAGACCCTTCACCATCCTCCCTGCCCTCCTGTGGACAATCTCTAATGGCTTAATAACTTTTTTTTTTTTTAATACTGTAGCACCCAAAACTGTCCCCAGCACTGGAGGTGAGGCTGCCCCAGTGCAGAGCAGAGGGGACAATCCCCTCCCTTGCCCAAATGTCAGTGCTGTGCCTGATGGCCCCCCGGACAGGGTTGGCCCTTCTGGCTCCTGGGGCACTGCTGACTCACATTTAACTTGCCATCAACCAGGACCCCCAGGTCCCTTTCTACAGCACTGCTCTCCAGCCTCTCATCCCATGGTCTATACATACAACCAGGGTTGTCCTGTTTCAGGGGCAAAATCAAAGGGATGAAATAGGAGGAGATAAAATGCTTGAAAAAATGTGCAATGTATTTTTAGTTCTAAACTGAAATGGTAAAGTGGAATTCATAGTAACACTAGGCTGCAGGTATGAAGGAAACTCGTCTTTCTAGAACAAACCAGAAAATTAACAGTGTATTTCTACATTGATTAGCATAGAATAGATTGACAGGTGACATTAAGGTCAAATTTGAACACCCCTAAATAAAATGTACAAGTAAACAGTTTATTTATAAATCATGGAATTATTTTTCTGCATTTCAGCAGTCATTGAATCTTCAGGTGCAAAATAATTCATTATTATTTCAGTTTTGATCCATCTTACATTAAGTACCTTATCATATAGAAACCACATATGTCATAAATGAGGTAAGTTTCTCAGTGAGAAAACACTGGGGGTCTTCCTGTAATGTTTATTTTAAGAAGACTAAAATTAATGGTTCTCTTGGGTAAATAGCATCACTATATTTTCACAGATGAATTCAAGTGGGAGGTCAAGTAGTAGGTACAGTTAAGAATTTCACATGTGAAAATAAACAGATGCGTGATAATCTCCTCATCTGTTTCCAATAGGAAAAAATACTTATTTACAGAACATCTAAAATTGGATTAGAAGATCTTTTGGATTATTGTGGTTTAGGAGAAGTAGACTCCTTGGGTGATCCAAGAAGCCAGTAGTGGGCGGACATGCTGACACTATCTGTTGGGCTCTTCAAGGAATCCAGTCCAGGTCAGCAGTGGTTAAGTATGTAAATTTATGTAAAAGGAAAATGTACTTTAACTTAGTTTATAGAACTGTAGTATAACACACGTTTCTTCAGGAGCTCTTACAAAATGAGTGAATAGTCTGCCCTTTTATTCAAGGATGACTGAGAGTCATGAGCCATCTAACCTTTCTTCTGCACCTGACAGCAACCACTCTTTTGACCCTTTTGAAGTACTACTTTGTTTTGGAGCAAGTAGTGAGGCTCAGTGAGATTTGAAGAGAAAAGCACTTGTTTTTTGGGACCAGCACTATAAATATTTGAGGGGTTTTAATGAAGTCTAGCTCCAGTCAAGTTCTTTTATTATTATTATTATTATTATTATTATTATTATTTGATTAGCTGTTAGAGTTCACTATGTGCACCCTTAGAGTACCTCATCCAGTTCAATTTCATCCTGACTTGAAATCAAGTCAAAGGGCTTTGAAAAAACCCCAAAGCTAATAGTAATCTATCCTTCAGGTATCTAGAGTATAATCTCACCCTTCATCTCAGAGTGAAAGAGTGAGAAGGAAAAAAAAGTCAGATATGCTAGATATCAGAACTGCTCTGCTAATCCTTAACTGAAAAGGGAAGGAAGACTGTCCAATTTCTGACAAAATCTAATTGTAAAAATGGACAGAGCTGAAAGAAAGGAAGACTTCTGAATGTATTTTGTGATATAAATACTATGTTTTCTAGACACACTCATCTTTACAAAAATCTTGAAGTCTTAGTATGCCAGCCCCTTTTCCCATTTTACTTATAACTCTCGTAAGTTACCGTTAGTCTTTAAAAGTAGGTCTCCAAATTTTCCCACATTGTACTTCTCTGTGCTGTTTAGTTTAAATAAAGTAAAAACCAACAGGTTGGTAAAATTGAATGTTTTGTGTCTCTAAACTGGATAATATAAAACTAGCTGGGAGAAAATAGTTGATAGCATACAGCTCATACTGAACTCATAGGTTCAGTAACCTATAGAATATATATTCTGAGTTTATTGAGTTAGGGGATAAAACTTGCAAGTCATTGCAACAGAGGGAGTATTTTATTCACCTTGTTTGAATCTGATCAGCAGAATATCTGCCAGATATTGAAAGAATTGTTTTTTAAAATAGCAGAAATAAAACACTCTCTAATCCTTAAGGTGCTGTAAAAAGAGTTCTGAATGCATCTGTTAATGTTCTGGGCACATAATACAAAGGGGATTACTCTTTTTCTAATACATAATAAAAAAGAGAAAAGAAATAGAATGAAATTAAGAAGAGAAGGTGAGGTAATAAAATCAAGACACACAAAATTATTTCTTTATCTCTTGGGAAAGCACAGGAACCCTAAAGAATAGCACTATTATTCTATAACAACTGCATGTTGATTCCATGTGTATTTTACATATGCACTTCCAAAACCAGAAACAACTCCAAAATTCCATCCTTTTGTAATCTGTGATCTGTAGGAGTTTTAAAAAATATATTGGTTAATGAGAAAAGGCATACCTAGGGCATGCATTTTTTATATTTGTTGCAAGTTATTGCTGTTAAGAGGAGTCATTCTAAACCAGGGAATGAATTCTCTGATGCCTATATTTTTAAGCTTTTTTTTTTTTNNNNTGTTTTTTTTTTTTTTTTTTTTTCCTCAATGTAGTGGTTGTTGTATTTGTGTTGTATTAACAAACAACTGGGAGTAGGTACTGCCTTGTTCTCAGTGGATACCGGAAATCCCCCCAATCCATTTGGAAGTTCCCTATTAAATGGGCCAGGGAAATCGGCCTTATCCTCTGTCCTCCAACAACAAAATGCAATGCAAGAAGTGAAAAAGTGTCATGGGAGGTAGGATCCCATAACTCAGATATGTCCAGCTGTAACTGGGGGTTGTTGACTTCTACTCTAGCAGTTCATGGTGATATAACTAAAAATAATGATTACTGTTTTTTAACCATTCATTTGTTACAGAAATATACCAAAATTATTCTAACAAAAAAACATTGTACCACATGTACTTACAAAGCTAAGCTAAAGCTAAAACAACTTGGGCAATAGCCAGCTCTAGTTGCCTTGAGGGCTGCTAGCAATGAGAGGGCTCCATTTGGACCCTTGTAAGGCTGTAGAATCTGACATTATCAGAAGTCTGTGCCATATTTTGTACTTGGCTTCTGGCACTGAAGTCAAAGTGATGGAAAAAGTCACATTGCATTTTTCCCACTGTTTAATCACTTGCAGTTCATATCTTTTAAACTACCTTTCGGTTCTCAACTTTTTGAAGTACAAAATCATACAAAACACTGTTTAAATTTTTTACTCTCTTACATATCTCCTGTAAGATTTTACATTACAAGTAACTAATAGATTTTATTTTTGCAAACTCTACTTTTTGGGTTATTTATGAAGAATTGAATAAGAATACATTTGTTTATTTCAGAAAAATTATGATCTGGTAGGAAACTCCTTTCTTTTTCCACCTCCCCCTGAATCTGATGAAAGGGGCAAAGTGTTGAAATAGCATCCAGACATCTCCTGCTAATTGAGGATTTAATAACATTTTGATCAATGTGTCTGCCTCTTCATCCAGGAGCCATAGGAGGTAGGAAATTGGTAATTGGTGATGCAGTTCAAAAGATCACATGAAACTCTCTGTCATAGGAAAATGAGCACTTTCTGTTTTACTGCTGCTGTGAGATTTGCTGAAGACATACCTTATCAAACTAAATTGCAAAAGATTTTTTTTGTTTGTTTATTTTACTTTTCTGTTTTCAAATAGAAGTATTTTTCATGTGTTCAGCCTTGTTCTCTATTGTTTCTCTGGTAGATCTGCTGTGTGATAAGCTGGGCACTTTCCTGACAATGAAGCACCATGAATACACATTAATCCATAAACCTTAATTTACAGGCATTTCCTTAGAAGAGTTGTTGATGTTTATCTGTTATTGACACAACATGGCTGCTTTAGTTATAAAGAATTAATGTTGTAACTGCTCAAGCACTGCACATACTCATTGCAGTTATTTCTTTCTCTTAGATCTCAAATTTTCCTTTAACAATGTTTTTCATACATAAGCCCTAGGTAGACTAATATTTAATTGCTGCACTGTTTACTCTTGATGTTTTGTTCTACTGACTGGAATTATAAAGAGTTAATAAATCTTTCATTAACTAGAACTATTTCCCATGAATAAAAAACTCACTTTATATAAAAGTATACAATTTTGGAATTTATTCTTGCATTACACTCAGCAGGCTATTTGAAGAAATGAGATTAGCTAACATGATTTAAATAAAGAGTCCATCTTGGTTATGTTAAGTTATTGGACATTTTTTATTTTGGGTTTTTGGTTTTTTTTTTCTGTTAAGCTGGGGTTTTTTGGTTGGTTTTGATTTTGGTTTTCAAAGCTGAGCTCTAAAAAATCAAAAGAAAATTAGTTTAAATTTCTTAAGAGCCTGAGTGGTGATGGAAGGTGCTTTAATGACAATCATTGTCTTAAATTATTGTATTGGTTTGAAAACAAACCAGTGGGAGATCGTAAATCAGAATAAAATTCAATAGGAAAAATTAAAAATAAGTGAAATAATACAAGGAAAAGCACTGACAAAGTCAGATACAACCTGACACCCTGTTGGGGTGGTGGTAGCAGTCCAAACGTAGTAGCTCAGTTGAAGTGGTGATTCAGCAATCTGGTCTCCAGCTGAATGTCCAGTGGTAGCTCTTGTCCTCTGGGAAGCCAGTAGACAGGGCTCCCGTGGTGTTTGCAATCTCACCTTATATCCAGGATGGAATGCTTGTCTCCTCCCTCGGGGCGGAGCATCCCACAATGGGATGATGCAGTGTTGCCAGTCATGTGGTAAGGCCTTGATTGGCCATTAACACAATATTGTCCGGAATGGGTTATGTATGAGTCATGTGGCAAGACCCATTAACAGACGATAGTCCAGAGGGTGGAGGCAAGCAACACCACCCAGCTGGTGTCAACAGTTCATGTAGATGGTAATAGAATAAACTGCAACCCAGGACAATTATCTAGTACACAGGGTATTCACATGGAACTCCTCCTAATGTCCAGATCCCAGTTAGAGATGGTACTAAACTGGGACTTGAACACTGAGTGTGTGTGTGTAAAACTAGTTAAATATGAGTCATAAAATGAAAAGCCTTACAAAAACTAGTTAAATATGAGTCATAAAATGAAAAGCCTTACATGCCTTCACTTCTGCCTACACCTGCACCTAGACCTAGACCTAGGCCTATTTTATTCTAGAAAATGGCATTACTTTGAACTATTCTATTTAAATTATAATAAATTTAATTTTCCTTAAGTAACTGAAAGGTAGCCTGAGTGCAAATTAATGCAAGTTCATTCGAGTACTGCACCACTGATGCTGCTTACTTTGCCTCAGAGACAAAGGAGAAAATCACAGATAGTTACTGACTTGGGGATGAAGAAAACCAATCTATGCCAAGAACATTTTACTGTTGGTACTTCAAGTCATAGAAACATAGAATAATCTGGGTTGGAAGGGACCCACAAGGACCACCGAGTCCAACTCTTAGCCCTGCACAGAACATCCCCAAGAGTCACACCATGTGTCCAAAAGCATTGTCCAAACACTTCTTGAACTCTGTCAGGTTGATGCTGTGACGACTGCCCTGGGGAGCCTTTTCCAGTGCCCAGCCACTCTCTGGGTGAAGAACCTTTTCCTAATAGCCAACCTAAACCTCCCTTGACTCAGCTTCATGCTGTTTTGTCCAGTCCTGTCACTGGACATGGTTAAATATCAACTGGGCAATCTGGAAGACAGATTATTAAGCTGTTTATTATGGGCTGTTATTAAGCCCATAGCAGTATGGTTTTTGTATATCCATATTTCAAAATTACTTGGAGGCAGTCATTGGTTTTAGCACTTTCACATCATGAAACACTTTCATATCATGAAACATTTTCACATCATGAAACATCACCTTAGAAGTAAGCCATGGAAACTCTCAGTGGCTTTGTCTACAGAGCAAACCTAGATGTTCATTTTAGAACACATATTTATATTTGGACATAAATGCCATCCTGTGCTGCTCAGTTATTTCAGCGTATTCTTTCTTGACTTATGTTGTACGCTTACACTTGGATGTCAATCAGTAGAACTGCTTTCACTGTCTCATTCCTTTCACAGTCATATAGGCTTGCTTTGCAGTCATAGGGAAGAAATAGACCCTTTCAGAAGGTGATTATTCCTCCCAATTATTTTAGATATTTATCTTCAGATTGGATGAATGACACTCTAAAGGCATATCTCTGTCTTTTTATAAAATTTAAAAAGCCTGATAATAGGTTTAAAGTAGGTTAACAATTCAGCAGCTAAATACATTTGGGATTAATTCCAGTGAAGGCAAAATAAGCCCAGATAAGGGTCATTATTCTAAAATCTGTTTGCAAACTGTTGTTACACGCAGATGGAAAGATTACTTGGGCCACCACACATCAGGTGGAAGTCAAAATGAACTTTTTGCAGACTATATTCTGCAAAAAGACATGAATGGTAAAAGAATGTATATCTATCAATAAATGTTGTCTTTAGAGTTCTAGTGATGATTAAAAGATATGAATTTCCAACTTCATCAGGTGAAAAGATAAAGTCATCTTTCTGTTATGCTCTGACTACAAAGTCCTTTCTAAGAAGAAGAAACTTTTAAAAAAGTATTATATTTAGTTGCAATTTCTATTGTATCACAGATACTTATAACAATAATGTCTGATTCCTTTAGATTTTGATTTTTTCAGCTTGTCACAACAGCTTTATAAGCAGTTTTAAAAATTTAGAGTCAGCCATTATTTTCTTGAGGCATGTAAGAAAATAGCAGGCTTTAGTTATGACCCTGGCCTCTTCATTGGTGTATTTGTATACCTTTGAGGGTTTTTTTTTTTTTTGTGCACATTGTTTTTGGGACAACTTCTCCTGTGAATTGCAGGATTTTTTGTACTTTTAACTTGATATAAGAATGTTTATATCTCCACAGTTCTCTATGTAGCAGTGAGAAATTTGATTTATATAAATACAGCTTTAAAATACACAATTAAACCTAGTTATGTTGTTATATTGAATATATATTCATGATATTTAAAAGTGAAAGTTTGAGAAAAAGTCAAGTTCACTAACCCAGACAATTTTGTCAAGTGATCATTCATCACATTTGCTATAGATTCACGTCAGTGAGTTTGGTCACAAAACTAAGATGTGGGATAGATGGTGAGCTGGAACCACACTGCAACCTTCACCAGGAAACTAAGGTGCAAACCCATGACATTTAAAAACAAAGAATAAAGTATCATTATTTTAATATAATTTCTGGATTTTGAGGGAATGCTTACCAAGGAATTAAAAGTGAATGGCATGTGGAAGGGACAGAAATGTGAGCTATGCTCTGACAGCAGCAATAGTGTGAATTATATAGACAAGCATATACTACAGACAGACTGATTTATACTGGGATCCTGCTGAATTAAGAATAGCCTTCTTTAGTTGGAAACATCTGCTCTTCCCACTGAATCTACAAGGAACCTAAAGAAAATGCCAGCATAATGACTTACTATTTTGACAACTACGTTTATCTAAGGTAAATCCTATCAAAGATAAGTAACATACAAGGTTTTCTGAACATGAAAGAAAGCTATAAATGTGTTCTCCTATCATTCAGTTACATACATAATGACTTTCCCATCCCACTTTAACCTCCACTATTCTTGCTCAGTTTTTAAATCCCCTAGAATGTGTCAAACTAAGTGTTGATTAATAACTCTGCAAAGTGTGTGTTGATTTTTTCCTCTCACCCCCGCCTTGGCATGGAGCAGCACAGATTTGCCCAGAAAAGTCTTGTCAGTCATCTTTAACCAGACGAAAAAGCAAGACAACTTGGACTAGTGTTATGAAAATCCCATGTCCAGAGTCAAAAAAAACCACCATGAGATGAGGGTATAAATGTTGCTAGATAAATTGGTTGTTTCCTTAGTATTTTTCATTCTTATGTTTTTTATAGCTGGTCTTTTTAACAGGGCTCCTTTTTGAACATATTACTCAGGGTATTAGAGTGAAAAGGAATTAAAAAAGGATTATGGTTTTCTTTTTTTTAATTCAAATAACTTTTTTTTT
>VZRO01006481.1:288336-347789 GCA_013397915.1 Daphoenositta chrysoptera
TTTTTTTTTTTTTTTTTTTTTTTTTTTTTTTTTTGTCAGCAGAACAGAATACTTGGGTACCATTTGTCAATCTAGCCATAATCTTATCTCTGGGATAAAACTCAGAGTTCTTAAAGTACAAAGAAAGGCACAGAAGGGTCTGAAGTATTCTGAGAACAATACATTTCTCTCCAGAGCACCTAACTCTTTGTCCTCCCAGTTTTCTCACTCCTGTTTGCGATGGGAGCATTTATGTAACTCTAACCACCACAGCCACAGTCTGACAATAACCTGGAATCAAAAGAACTTATTTATATTTACCTTATTTATTTATATTTATATTTAAAATGTTGTATTGATAATTTTTATTTTGATGTATTCCTCAGAAATTGATTATATGTGTGGCACATGTGACTTTCTTCTCTTTCTCTCTTTGACAGCTCACTTGGCTAATTTACTCAATTTTTAGATATTATAATTTTGCCTTTGCCTATATGGATATCTTAAATTGACCAGGAAAAATCACCACTAAGCTTAGCATTCATTTCTCTCTCTCCTTTTCACTTTATTTTTAAATTTCTCTGGTGAAAGCACCAGTAAAAGATATATAGACTGCATCTTTTCCTTCCTTCCTTCCTTCCTTCCTTCCTTCCTTCCTTGGAACAGGAGGACTCACCACGCTGCTGGCCAGAGTCAACCCACCCCACCCCACTATAGTCAATGAAGATCAAAATATAGGGTGGGATTTAGTTACATGAATGTGCCATTTGAGATGCCCTAAAGTATCCTGCCTGGACCCTGCTGCTTCTCTAGAGGAGTCTGCCATACTTCTGCTGTCATGTCTATCACACCCCGGTTTCCTTACCCAGTCCCCCTCTTCCTGTGATGCTCGGGCTTTTTTTTTGGTGGAACCTAAGAAAATATTAACAGGTGTGCACAGCACAGTTGGGAGAGCTACTCCTTCATCCCCAAAATAGGTCACGTGAACATGGAGTCTTTGAAGTCCTTTGAGCCAATGAGCCTGGATGCTGTGGTTAAGTGCCAGATCTCAGACATGAAAAAGCAGCTATGGTGACAGTCAAGCATGGCAAATTACACAGTGTGCCTCTATTCAAGAAATGGAATAGATCCCCAGATGCCCTTTGACTGTGATAGATGCACAGATAATTAGTGTATAGTCAACCTCCAGGCACTTAGATGTTGAATGCACAGAATTGAATCTAACCTTGTACATACTCGCCATTCATCTAGGATGAAGAGCTGGCTTTGGGTGGCTTTTCGTTATTTAATATTATTTTTAAGGAGAGAACAGCTATAATTAACTATGAGGTTTAAAACCTACTTTGCTAAGGCCTCTACAAGGAGAAACTTATAGTGCTCTTTTTTCATTGTGTGCTGATATATGACAATATATACAGCATAATAAACTGGGGAAAAAATCTGCAGAGGATGACATGACAGCTATGCATATTTTACCTACATAATCTATGTCTGTTCTCTGGGCCACAGAGTGATATTAAATTAATACATTAGAATTTACTACTAAGATTCACAACGGAAGACTACTCAAAGCATCTGCCCTTTGTTTAACAGTGCATTGAAATCTTCTACTTTAATTCAGATGAACAAAATAATATCTCTTTAAAAAGGCAGATGAGAAGCATTGACATTGGTAATAGGTGAAGGGGATGTCATAGGAAAGTAAACTTTACTGGAATGCTTCTCTTTTACCTAGAGAACATTCATGCTAAATAAACAGGCAGGAGAATATAAACCCAGGAAATTTTATGACAGAATGTGAGAGAGTAGGCAAAGGAAATAAGCTAATTTGTTAAAAGATCACAACAATCAGCTGAATAAAGAAGTTTGTAGAAGAGTGGTCATGGCAGAATTAACTCGTATATTCATGACAAATAAACCAAATAGAGGTGAGACAGTAGGAACCTAAAATTTTTATTCACACAGCAGTCCAATCTGTACATGAGTAGTATGATATTTATAACCTAGAGTACCTTTAACTTTCTGAGGTCTAAAAGTATCCAGACCTAGTAAAAATATGAGTATGTAATTTATTAAATAATATACCAGAGAAGACAAAATAAAAAATTAATTAATTTTTTAAAGGCATGTGATTTTGACTCAGATTACCCAGAAAAAAGGAGAAAGACATTTTTATGGGTGATGTGAAGCAAAAGAAACATTAAAGCTGAGATGAAAGGTGAAAAAGTATGATAAATTGGACAACAGAAACTGAAGTAAGCTGTAAAGCACATGAATGCGAGGAGAATATATAGGGAAACTGAAATTACAGAAGGGTTTTCTTCAGTGAAGTCAAAACCTAGGAAGTTAATAATTGCAAGTACACAAGAGTGGATTAGGCAAGCAAATTACCATGTAGATGAGTTGTTAAAACAGAATCAAGAGCACAGACGACAGTGGTTATGTCTCTGTTATTACCCAAATGACTAAATAGATGGGATTCCAGACAATCTTCCCTGAGGATTCAAAGTCAGTTCATGGACTGAACTTTGATGTGCTTGATTGCAGGTCAGACCCTGCTTTCTCAGTCTTTTTAGTCAAGTGGTATCAAAAGGAACTAACTCTTGAGCTGTATGTCATAGAGAAAAATGTGATTTATCTTCAAAAGACAATGTCTGCTTGTTTGGAATACCTTCTTTTTGCTAGACTTAAAAAAAATTAGCAGCATTTCTTCCTGAAGAAAAATTAAGCAGCATTCATTTTCTTTTTCCTCAAAATATAATTACTGACTTTCTAGAATATAGGCTTCATCTGTGGAAAGGCAAAATATGTATTATTAAAAACACTTTAGTTGGCTAACTTGTAGTACTGTACGGTCTGTAATTCAATGTTGAGTACGCAGAGCTTTTTGACCTTTAAAAATGTAGCTCATAATATATCACAAAACCTCTTGCAATAATTCAAATATTTTAGTGTCGTTTGTTTCTTTGCTGTGTCCGTGTGTGCACTGGTAAATGTTAAAGTGTCTTGCTATAAGGATAGCACTCAGATCTCATTCTCTGAATTCTGTGAACAGATAGACGCTGCATTATAGTGCTACTACTGACATTTCAATGCAGAGCCAAGGCCACCAACACTTACAGCCCCTGCTGTTCTGTTAA
Organism: Daphoenositta chrysoptera; assembly: GCA_013397915.1. Lineage (NCBI taxonomy): Eukaryota > Metazoa > Chordata > Aves > Passeriformes > Daphoenositta > Daphoenositta chrysoptera. The sequence continues at coordinate 291,456 of VZRO01006481.1, forward strand.
ATATTTGTCAGTGAAAGAGACTGAGGATTGCTTTTCATATTTCTTGTACATGCTGAGCTATACCAAAGGCAAAATGTCAGGTAAAAACAAGTGCATACCCTTTTTCTGATAGCAAAGCTCTTAGCTTGTATATAGAGACTGTGGCCTTTCAAGAATATGCTATCACCATGTGCACCGTGATCCTTTAATTGAAAAGCAGTGTAGGTAGATAATTGTGCAGATTAGAGGCAGACCCACGATGTGTGCCAATTATGCATGAAAAAAAATTGAGACTTTGTATGACAAGGGGAATAAAATCAGGCTGATATAATCATAGTAGAGACAAACTTTCCAGATAACTCCCACATGAAATTAGAACTTGTAACTTTTAAGTGACACAGTGGGGGCTGGTTTACTGCTAATGCTTTTGAATAGGCCCTGCAGGGCTTGTTCACTTTTAGTTTCTTGGTAAGTACTTTGAGCATAAATGGAGCTTAAATGAACTGGCATGATAGACTCTCATTTCCATAACACCTGTAAAATTTTCACAATAGTCATCCCCTGCTCTGTCTCATCCCCTTGACAGTCCTGTGTGTGATAGTATAAAATTCACAGACAGGATTTACTTGTTTATTTGTTTAAAAATCTGGAGGAAGTGGAGAACAGGAGTTTCAGAAAGCAAGCTATTTAAAAGTAGTAACCACAATCTGCTCAATGGACTGATAGCCTTCTTGTGAACAGTTCTGCTTTCACCAGCATACAGCATTTCAGCTAATCAGAAAAACTATTATCAATGCAGTCAGCCATAAAAATCAAGTACAGATATGTGTGTCTTAATAATTTGTGGCACTGATGGCATTCATGATTTGTGACATGACTGATATTGAAGTGGTTAGACATAAGCTATTATTTTAATTTTCTTTTTTTTTGAGATATTTTTATTCATTTATTCATAAATAACTTCTCTCCATCACCCATTCAAAGAAAAAGGTATGGAGTCTTTTCTTCTCTGTCTCATGGCAGGATGACTGATTTTAAGTGTCTGCTCTGACAAGGAAGGACTGAGTGAGAAGCAATCTGGGAGTCTCAATGTGACAATTGGGAAAGCAGCTGTGTGTGAGATAGGTTTGGGGGGAAATGGAACTCTGGAAAAACACAGAGATTTGTTATGTTTCCCTTTGGCACAGTTTGAATGTGTAGTTCTCTGCATAGAAGGGGAAAGAAGGCTTTTTATCCCAAACTTATGCTGTAATTTTGGGGAGAAAGTTGGAAAATTTTCAGATGCCAAGAAATATACCTTTTGGAATTTTCTGAATATTCCTTTATCGTTAACCATAGCAAACCTCCAATCCATATTGCTTCATGTAGCTTTGGGGAAGGCCCTCTCCTGTGCTTCAAACTGCTTTAGAGTGCCTGTGATATAGTGTATCTTTCTTTCAGTGCTTCTGTTTTGTTAAAGCAGAAAGGAGGCCATAGATAGAGGAAACACACTTTAAAGTTAATGCTTAATACAGTAACTTCATAATTTGTAATCATATAAAGTCCATTATATATGTTGCTGACATAAACAATCTCTGTAGCTGGAAACTAAGACAATGGCTGAATTATTACAAATAATGAGTAATATGTTGAAGAAAAAACATATACCTAAAATAATATTATTTTCCATGTTAAAAACCTTAAAAAAAAACTCTGTGTGAGCCTAAATTGGTTAAATTCTAGTATCATATTGTAATATTTGAAAGTTAACTGAATGTGGATATGAATGTTATCTGAATCACAGTGGAAGAATTTAAAAATAATGGGTTTGTGTAACTGTTTTATTCTGTTTTAGAATACTTTGTTTTCATTTTATGAACTTATAAACTGCAACTGTTAAACAAACCTGTGATTAAAGCATATTTTCCAGAGGACCGTGATAGCTATCAGGTCCTCTTCACATAAATTGTTTATCACTCGTTTCCTTCAGAGGTAGTTGTTTAAAACAAATAGACACAATGAATTATTGCCTAGCAGGGAAAAAATTTGTCATATGGTGCACCACACAGTTTTGTACACAGGCATTCATTTAAATAGACATTATAAGATTTTAATGTGTCTTCTGAGAACCAGAGATATTTCTGAGATACCAGAGTGGTAGCATCAGAATAGCTGCACATTTGTTAAAACCAGATTATCGTATCACTAACCATTGAACTGCATATTTTTAGGTATTTTTGTTTGTTTCATAAACAATCTCTAGGATATTTACCTTTTTTTCAGAATCCAAGGAATAAAACTTTTCCAAATTAAGGGCAATTACAACTGTGCAATATGTAGATGAGAAAAAAGCACTCAAAGCCTCTGTTTCTAATAATTTTCAATATGATCCAAGTAGGATGGTTTAAAAGCTGTTTCACCCCAAACCCCTGCCATTCTACTCTCAGTGTTTGTTTCTAACATACATACTGGTGTGTTGCTGTAAAAACACCAGTTTTAAAGGACCTTCCTTTCATACTGATGTTCATGTATGTGCCTATGGTGCAACAGGACCATGTTCAGGGTGAAAAATCTAACCAGAAACATAATAAATACAAATGTGCAAAAAGGAACATCACATAATGTGGTTTGGACTATCATTCTTTAATCGGAATCATGGAATTGTTCATTTCAGAAGAACCTCAGGAGCTCTCCCTTCTAACCAGCTTAAAGCAGTGCCAGCCCTGCTGGCAAGGATGGTCAGGGCTTTCTCCTTGACATTCAGAAGAATTCAAAAGGTCCAGGCCTCTCCACAGTCACTAGAGAAGCGTAGGCCAATTAATTAATTGTCCAAGATTTGGTGAGATGAACTTCAAATATTCAAATATGAGTCTCAGTACCAATTATTGATTTAAACTATTACAGGAGTAGCTTTAATGCTTTGCATTCAGGTAGTAGCTTACAAAACGGTCATCTGCTAAGGTAAGGTACAACTTCTATAGTTATCTGAAATATTAGAAAAAATATTTATCATTTAATTTTTTGTCTATACCAAAAAAAAGTTGAGTTTTTTGAATAATATGTCAATGCTGTAAAAAAAAAAAAACAAAAAACACTTAAAGCATTGGTTGATAGCTTTCCAAATAAGTTTTCCCATTCACTTTTAAAATAATTTGAAAATTACATAAAAAATTTGCTGGTTTCTTGAGTCATATTTCCTCTCAGAGTGTTCTTTTTTATTCTGTATCGTTCTGTTTGATCTTATCAAACAGCAGCGGTGTTCAAAGTTATAATGATGTATAGTAGAATTGCTGTAGTCTGAGGAAAAATCATGGAGATGAAAAATTGACTTCCCACTTGCCTACCATAACCAATCAAATTTTAATTAAAATTGTTTTAAATTAATTGACTTCAGCAACATCTTTCAAATCTCATGTATCTGTGTCATAGATATATGAATTAAAGATGGTCTTGTAATGTAGCCACAAATAGTACTTTCCAAATACAGTGCAAGTTCTATTTTTACCATCTTCTTTTCTACTGCCACAGGTAGAAAGAAGCATTTCTGTGAAGAAGCTTATTAGCCTGAATGCAGTGAAAAAGATCCTGTGGGAAATTGTTTTTGAACTGTAGCACATCCATTGTCAGGAATCACATATTCACAATTTATCTTTGATAAATAAATATTTACTTCATTCAGATAAGTAGGTCTGTCAAACTGCAATTCTTAGGACTAGCACTTCTGAAAATTGGCTTATGCATACACAAGTTCACTGGAGACCCTTTGTTCTTTTTTTCCCATTATATTCTTGAAAATAGCAATGTTTGACATATTTGTGCACAGAGATTTTATGTTACCTGGCACTATAAAGGAGCTGAAACATCTGTTGCTAGAATCTACTCTCAGCTTTGCTCACATTGTGAAAGGGGAAGAATGACTAGAAAAGCCATTTTTACATTAATAAGGGTAAGAAAGACGGTTCGTATTACTACTACCTTGAACAGCCTGAGTATTCAAATAGCACCAGAACACTTTTTCGCTGAAATAAATACATCCATATCGCTTTTATAAAAAATAAACATATATATTTACATGTTGAGAGAGTATACTACATCAGGGAAAAATAACAGAAGTATTCAAGGCAAGCATCCTGTTTACCTAAGTGAAGCTTACTCAGAATGGGATTTTCAATGTTTTGACCTACATCAAGTTTTGTTTATACTAGACAGGAATGAAAGGTGGGTCAAAAAGTGAGAGGGCTTGTTCTGATGTTTTATTTTCTTTGCATACCCTGCTGAATTTTCATCTCCTGGAATGTGCTTTTAATGCATTTTTGACAAACGATTTCTGGTTGGTAGGTTCTTTAGGGATGGATGTAAGATGTAGAGATATACATTTTCTTCTTCTCCACCAAAACTGTTTGAATCACAAAATTCACTGCTTTGTGTGTACTGGACTGCAATGTTAACTGCCAATGTGAGGTATCAGATATAGTTTAATAGAAAATGTCCCATTTTACACTTTCATGGTGAAACCAGAACATGCCTTATAGAAACAATAACGTCATCACGTAATGCCAGTATCTTACATTTTGGTTGTGAAATAATAATTCTGACCCTCATTTTCATATATTTTTTTAACTTTTCTAAACCAAAGAATTACAAAATTCCCTTGAAAATAACTTCTGGCCATTCTAAATACATCTGGTTTTTTTTTAAGATCTATATACAAATATGAGGGAGCACTCAAACAATCCATGGCCATAGCACAAAAGAAATGTTACTGTTTTTTTATTCCTTGATCCACACAGAGAAGCTTGAAGGATGTCCCAAATGAGATGTGAAAAGCAGCAGAGATTTTATTTCAAATTGGAAAATGTCACTGGAAGACACTGCTTAACAGATTGGCAGATTGACAGAAAAACTACAGCAAATTATGAGGACCACATGCTGATGGCCTAACATTTTTAATCATTTAATGGAAAAAATAGACATGGAAACTTTTGCTTAAAACTGTCCTGGCAGTTGCCAAAATATAGTCACAAAAGGGGCAAATACCAATATTTAAAGGGAACTCTAATAGAAATCCTGAGACAAAAAAAGGGTGATGAGTTTGTTAAGATGGAGAGACTGTTTAGAAGAGTGGGTTAACTAACAGACAGACTGAAGCAATGCATTGAGAAAGAGCTGAAATGCCTTTTGTAAAATGAACCCATGATTCACAATATCCATTAGAGTGCTCTTGGATTTAAAAAAAGAAAAAACACTCACAAGTTCCCACTAAAGACTTGTAAAAAGTTTAGGAATAAAGTTTTGAGAACAACAAAAAACATAGGGAACAAATAGTTAGTTTATCTAGGTAAGGAAGTTGTTATGGATCTGGATGTAGATATCGCAGTGTGGTTCATCATATTAATAAAAGATTTCAAGGAAAGCAGAAGTATAGAAGTGAACACTTATTAATAATAAGAATCATTCTCATGGTTGAGAGACGCAAAATGACCACACAGTACTCAATAGCTGGTGGCATTACTCAGGAATTAAATCTTAAGATTTTTATAGTCAGCTTTCTGAAACTAGCAGCACTCAGTAGAAATGTACATGAAAGAAAATAAAATACTGAGAATAATTACAAAGTGAATGGAGTAAAAAGCAGAAAATGTCCTTAAGGATCTTGTGTAAACCCACTGGATGAGTGACGTTAGGGAACTTCTTCCCATATCCCCATTGCAAATGTCTATATAGGATTCATAAAGGCAGACAGACAATAAAAGCTATGGTGTTTCATCTTCACATGCGATCAGTAAATACACTGCAATGAAATGTGTGGCTGATCTAGAGTAAAATAAAGCATTTCCCAGAGGACAAACTTGTCTTGTTTGCCTTAAAGTTAATTTCTTTGTGCTTCTTTTTCAAATATCTTATGACAGCTCTTTTGTAGTCCATGCTTTTATCCATGATGCCAATGTGCTATAAATAAACAATCAGTTTAAAAACTCAAGTAATAGATGTAAAACTTGCTAATATAGCTATCCAAGAAATAAAACAATTTTAGGTAATAAAGTAGGTAATTTGAAAGAGATCACTTTCCTTAATTTTGTAGCAAACTCTAAAGAGGTCTCAGTCTAGCTCTTACAATTCACAAAAATAACACAAATAGACCAAATTTGCACCAGTACCAGAAGAGCTGATGGGCCACCTTTAGCCGCTGAAAGAGAAAAAGGATTAATTTGTTTTGTTGTAATATTTTGTTTGTTTGTTTCTTTATTTCCTTCATGATTTCCTGTCAGTTTCATGCTAGAACAGAATAATCCTGGAGCAGATGAGTGATAATGATTTCAGGGCTTTAACAGATCATAATTTTATTTCCAGAGAAGACTGAACCATTATCAGGGAAAAATTGTGTCATATCTGTTAAACATCCAAAGAAAGCAACTAGCATTACTAACTAGATCAATGCCATTTGTAGTGGGTATTTATGAACCATATCAGCTCTTGAATTGATGCTTATATGTGCCTATCAATTATTTTTTGTCCCTCTGTCTAATATGCTACAAATCTCTAATAGCAACAGTGCATGTTTCTAGCTTTTCAGTGGTTCAGCCTTTGTCATCATGAATGTAAAGTACAAATGATATAGTGACCAAACCCAGCCTTTGCCTCACTCATTTATCCTCATTCCACGTATTAAGGATATCAACAGTTTTGTTAAAAGACTATCCCTCCAGAAAGAAAATTTTGAAACAAAACCACAACAGTTAGAAAATTGATAAAATGGATAGCAACGCGAGAAACACAAGAAATACAATTTCAGGAACATCCATTTAACTCCATGAGTTGATGGGCAGGAAACTGACCTTTGACAAGGTCAAGTTGCACCTCAGTCTCAAGGATATTAAAACCTGAGAGAATCTTAACAAAAATCTCCTTCCTGTACTGATGGCTGGTTTAATACAGGAAATGTTTTTCAAGAGTTCAATACACATCTTTTTCATTCAGTCTAAATCAATGTAAAAAGAGCACCACAAGATCATAGAACCTTAACAACAAAGAGCCCGGACATTCCTAAATAAGGTTGTCTAAATAAGGTTGTCTAATGATCTGCAACTCAGAGAGCTAAAAAAGCATCCACAAAAAATTCAAGGATGATCTCAACAAAGAGATTCTGCTTACTATAAGAGTCTATCTGATAACTGTGTTTGTTAGGCAGAGAAAGGGATTTGTAAGAAGAACATAAGAACTTGTATTTATTTTGCTTTTTGCATAGATGGTTTTGTAAAGAGGAATATTATCCTTGGTATTGTCAAGACTGGAACTTTGCTGTGGTTCAGCTGACAACTAAAGTACTTAGAAACTGACTTTCCACATCTCAAGTACTATGTTCAGTTTTGCACCCTTCACTAGAAGAAAGAAATTGAGATGCTGGAGGGAATCCAGAGAAGGGCAGTAAATCTGGTGAAGGGGCTGCAGCACAAGTCTGATGAGGAGCAATGAAGGAGCTGGCAATTTTCAGCCTAGAGGAAAAAAGGCTGAGGGAAGACTTTACTGGTCTCCTGAAAAGAGGTTGCAGTGAGGTGGGTATCAATTTCTTTCCCAAAGTAACAAGTGAAAGGTTGAGAGAAAATGGCCTAGGGTTCACCAGGGGAGGTTTAGATTAGATATTAGAAAAATTTCTCTACAGAAAGTGTTGTAAACCATTGGAAGAGACATGACAGGAAAGTAGTGGAGTTGCCATCCCTTGAAATGTGACTAACACCCCAATTTTGTTCTTTTTTTGTGGCTTGAAACTACTTTTATACCTTATGATTCTGGGACTTGAAGTGGTGTGTTTGTAAATAGAGACGTTCCTATTTCAGGATATCATATTACAGTGTAACACTGATTTTTCTTACATAGAAAAAAAGCAAAGTATTAGTTCAAAGTCTAAGAATCACTCTTGTACAAACATGTATTGTAGACATGAAGGATAATCTTCAACTGGCCAAGTGTATCTCTGTAAGAAGTAGTCTTTTACCCATGAACTAATCATCTGGACACTTTACAGGCAATGAGAAGAAACAGGTTCTATGGGGCATGAATCATCTTCTAAAGCAGACTTAAAACTCTGATGGTAGATGTATGAGAGGTATCTTAATCAAGCTTATTACAGGAAATTGCCTAGTACACTTTAATACTGTAAAATAACTACAATTAAATTACTGTAATTGCTGAAGAATATGTCAAACTTCTTGCCAAGAGCTATTAGACTTCAAATGATCTTAAATTTAGCAGCAGTCCAGTTGTTTTAAGGGTTGAAAGAGCCATTCAGCCTGCTCAGTGTCTCTCTTAATTTTTTTCTGAGGCAATTTTTAGAGCTTACTCAATGTCAGACTGTATTCAAAGGGATCCTTCTGCATCCTTAGAAATCATCAATTTGGTTTGTGGTGTGCAATAGTACCTGTTCAGCTAGGTGGAACAGGAAAAAAACTGTTGTTCCCTGGGAAAATTAGAATCCAAAATTGTTCAAAGTCTTAGAATCATAGAACATCTCAAGGTGGAAGGGACCCATGAGGATCATTGTGTCCAGCTCCCTGCTCCTGGCAGGACTACCTAAAATTAAGTCATCTGACTAAGAGCATCATCCAGGTGTACCTTGAACTCTCGTGGATTTGGTGCCATGACCACTTCCCTGAGAAGCCTTGTTCCAGAGACCAGTCTCTCTGTCAGTGAAGGACGTTTTCCTAATGTCCAATTTGAACTTTCCCTGATGTAGCTTCATTCCATTTCCTTGTGTCCTGTCACTGATCACCAGAGAGGAGATCAGCACCTCCTGCTCTGCTGCCCCCCTAGAGCAAGTTGTAGGCTGTGATAAGGTCATCCTTCAGACTTTTCTTCTCCAAGCTGATCCTCAACTTTTCCCCTGGAGACCTTTCACATCTTGTTTGCCCTCCTCTGTCCTTCTTACATTGTCTCACAGAATTACACACAGAACTTGTGGTGCAGCTACAGAGTGGGACAATCACCTCCCTCGACTGGCTGGTGATGCCATGTAGGATGTACCCCAGGTCACAATTAGCCCTTTGGCTCTCTTCCTCATTAATTGCTTAGACCAATGATGAAATTACTGGGATTTTTTGAGGTGCTAAATACAGTTTAGATTCAAGCCAATAATCCTCTCATGAAGCATGCAGATCTTCACTTCTGCTATCAATATTGGTTGTTTACCTGCTTTCTCTTTCTAAAAGCATTGCTAATCAGGAATCTCTGAGACTATAATGCTACAAACTATAAAAAATTACAGAAAGTTTCTTAAGAGAGAAGGCAATAATTCAGTCCTTCTTTTGTCCTCAGATTTTCTTTTTCTCATACCAGTATGTCAAGCTCATGTTATCTGACTGTGTTTTCTCTCTCTTGTCTGGTCCTGAATACCTCTATCTGTCAGAATCCTGCATGAGGCTTTGTGCTACTTGTTCTTGCTGGTGTCAAAGGACTACACTGTGATTATAAGTGGGTATAAAAAAATTTTAACATTGAGGAAGGAGCTAAGCAGTCATCACAGTGTTTTTGTAAGAAAGATATGTGCAAATAAATATGTAATCCTGATTTAATTAACTTGTATAGAGGAGAAAAAGGATTATTAAATAATGTCAGCCAACTGGAGCAATAAACTGAAATTTAAAATTATGCTTACCACTAACTTAGCTTCATACTTTCTGTCAGAGGCACTTGGTGCTACTGTATTTTTTATAGGTATGTCTATTTTCTTAACTGACTCATTAGTAAACTTATTTTGTTTTTTTAAAATTCCAGCTTTCTCCATCTCATAACATATTTGGCTCAGAAAAGTGTATCTTGCCTTCTTGTAAAACCACTTTTGATTATCTGTATAAAAATGAGTCTCAGGATGAGAACTCTCTTGGCAAGTACAGAAGTTTAAGTTTTGTGTGGTCTGTTTTTTAGAATACTTATAAAAGACAATTTAAGACCAGCACTTTTCTATTCTCTTTGGGGGAAAAATTACTGATTTTCCTTTCTCTTTCTACCCTAATATGTAGCTCCCACTTTTCATGTAGTGCTCAATCCTCTACTCCTTATACAGTAAAATGTCTACAAACTGTACAAGACTTTTGTCTGAGAAAGGGCCATAGTTCTGGTGCTCACAGAATTTACAAGCCATTTGACATTGTCTTATAATAATTGAATTACACTGTTGACTTTTTTAATAAACACAATCAATCTCTTTCAAAATGTAATGGGTTTGGTGTGGGGGAAGGGTTACAAGGTGAATGTGCTTCCACTTCTTGATTAATTGGTACCATTATTGGTTAACTGCCCTGATTAAATATCTATTTAAATACTTCATTTTAGAGCCGGAATATCTTGTATTTTTATACACCAGTCTAATACCTGTTTCATTTGGTTTCTTCAGAGTATCATAACTGACATTTGCACATTACTGTAAATTGACTGCCTTTAGCACAAAAGTAATTTTTGGAGGCTATGTTAAAAATTAATCTATGTTTTAAATCCAGAGTGTTTGTGCATGATGATCCCTAGAGTACTGACTCATTTCGTCTTGAGGCACTATTTGGAAACAATCTATGCATATCTGTACATTCCTTGTACTTCTGAATCCTCTGGGAAGGTGTTTATTTTAATAAAGATTGCCTGTCTCTCAGTAACAATAATTCAGGTAACTTATCTCCTCAAACAGTCACCTTAGTCATAAATCTAGAGCTAGGAAGAATTAATCTGGATATGATACCTAATGAAATATAATCCTTATTCTGTGGAATTTGGTGCCAGGCTGAAATATGTAAATGTTATGACAGCATTTCAAAGTATTCATGCTTCATCCAAAGCTGTATGAAAGGCTGTCTATTCATGACCATTGTATAGAGTTTGATCTTAGCTCAATGATGAATTTTTAATGATTTTTCTCTGGGCAGTGGCCAAATGCTGTGAGATTTTTTGACTCCTTTCCCTCCAAAGAGATCTAAGTTGTAACATGATTTTAGGGACCAATATTGAATCTCATTCGAAAAGTAGTCACTAGTGCAAATAACCCCTTCTACAGGGATTTGAATACCTGAGCAACATTTCTAAGTCAAAAGGCACAGATTAAGGAGCTCAGAAAGGTTGCTAGGAGTCTCTGTGGGAAGCAAAACCTCCTCTATTATATTGCAAACATTTTGGAAAATAGACAAGCACTGATAAGAAGGCCTTAGGTTTTGGAAGGAGTAGGAATACAGATGGGATTTTGATTGCCATAGATTTACAAACATAGGAGATTATTAGGTTTATAAAACCAGGGGAAGAGCATTAGAACATTCAGTTTTTTACACAATGAACCAGCAAAAGCAGATAATGAGAAAGACTGAAATTCTGAGAAGGATCCTGTCTCGTTCACAAAATATGTGACCATTTGCATTACCATATATTATAATTTATGCTGACTTCTAACTGTTCATTACAGAAAATGCTTATGATTGTTCCAGTCAGAGAAAAACATGAAAAAGAGGGATTACAAAGTCTGAATTTTTTGAATGTTAAAACAACTGTTTGTGTCAGCTAAAATGAAATAGTTTTTTATTTCAGCTTTAAACATGAAATGACCTAAAGAATGTGAAATATTGTGGTTTTCTCCATAATACCCTCGGGCTATGTCAATATTTTCTTCATATTCTTTTAGTCATATAAATATATGGATACATTCTACTCTGGAAAGAAACAGACATTGTCAATTCCTCTCATCTGCCTATCTTCTGTCATAGAAACATGCTTGTAAATGCAGAAAGATACTAACTTGGTATATATTGGTGTATGTATATATATAAGCATATATATATATATATATGCATTTGGTTTACATTTGGAAATACAGAAATATTTTATATATTCTATATATATTGTTAAAATATTTATAGAATATATACATCCACAGAATATCTATCTCTATATATGAATACATACTTGGTAAATATTTCTAGATGAAGCAATGCATGTTTACATTTTCTAATCGACATGCTGGGAATGAGCTCCCAAATAAACCAGCTACTTAACAGCAAGTATTATCCAAGCAACATGAAATATTTTTTCAGCCAGTTCCTTACTGCACACGTTCTGTGCTGAAGCTTAACACAAAGGACAGGGGACACTGCAAACACATTGAACAAAAATGGCAATGTTGTGCTGAAATGCACTAAAGGATAGTTATGCATATAAATTGTTTTCATTAATTCAGTTTCTGAAATCGATACAATTGCTCCCTCCTGAAACACTAGAGGTCAAGGGAATTGTATTTACTAAAATAAATTGAAGACAATTTTCTTTTCCTGTCAGGGAAAAACTTGTATTAGCCAAACGCAAAGCGGAGGGGAGCAATAGCTTTCCTTGATAGGGAAACATCCTGATAGCCCATGTGAGACTTTCAGAACTTTAGCTGTTATAAGCTTCCTCATCTGTATATTATTTACATTTTGATACAGGCTGGTAAAGTGTTATTCTTTTTCCAGATAATATGTTCTGCAAATGTCTGAAAGGTTTTAGAGTTGTCTGCCTGTCACTTAGGTACTGTGCACACCTAGCTGTTCTTCATACATGTTCTTTTGACAACCCACTACTTCTTGGAAAAAACCCAACGTATACATTCTGGAAATGTGCTGTGGCCCAAAAGACCACGAAACAGGAGCATTCAGGAGTTGTCTGCTAGGGATGTAAAGGGGCCATTTTTGTTGGAAGTCCTCAGACTTATCCAAAGTGTATTTTACTTATATTTTAGAATGACTCTTCTGACACCAGAAAGTATCAAAGCCTGTATTTAATTGTTTTCTTCTTTTTCCTCAATTCCCAAGGAACTGATAAAATGGTATGTCACGATCCTAAAGCCTTTGTAGTTATTATATTTTTTTATAACAATGAAATTATTATCAGTGCAAATGTGTTATGTTCCACGATTATTTAAAAAATGCTCTCATCTCATAATAATTGATATAGATCCAAAGAACAGAAAATAAATTATTTCTTTAAAAGGATAATATACTTTACATCTTAAATACATATTTTATCAATCTTATCTTCCAAGACCGTCAGTTTCTCTCATTCATCATATATATATATAGTGTAACATCTATCTATTTTCATATTAATTTACAACTCAAGATTTCTGTTCCAAATAGGGACAGATGCAATCCTTATTTAATCCTTATTTGATAGGTTACAATTCCATGGCCTTTGATGGGAATTTGATATGTTTGAATGTTATGGCTTTTTCCTAGTGGAATGATTCCTGTTCTGGAAAACAAAACAAAACAACCACCACCACCACACCTCACACCACAGAACATCTTCAAGTCTGGGGTCTTCAGTTGTTCTCTTCTGATGTTGCTTTGGCTGTTATTTCTACAAGGTTTCAGTATTATTTACTTGTACTTTGGATCTTAACCTTATATTTGTCTTTAAAAAACCATGCATATAACTTCATGCTAAGATGGTCTGATCCACTTCCAAACACCCAGTACTCGAAAGTATCTTTTTCTGGAGCACAGACAAAATCAAAGATTTAGAACTACTGGATTACATCAGGCTAAAATGTACTAAAATAGGAATTTAGATGAGAAATCCATGCTGAGGAGAGTAGAAGTAAGAATGCTAGGTAGGTAGAGAGCTCTTGAATAAATCATTCTAAATTAAGAAATCTCAAATGAGTAAATCCCTCTGACAACATAGTTCTTTGAAACTGAAGAAACCTAAAACAATAGAAAGTCATTCCAGAGTCTGAGCCTGGATTTTCATGTGTGATTTTTGCACTCAGTGCCCAGACCCTGGCCATAGCAGTGTAGAAGGGAAAGCAGTAAAATAAAGATTGCCTGGTTTAGATGTCTGAGCAGTTGGAGATCATCTCTGCAACCCAGACTCCCACCACCATCCCAGGTTTCTGCTGCCAGAGCAAATTTTCCTACAGCCACAAAAATTAACAGCTGATTTTTAGCTCTTGCTAAAATGATGTCTTGCTTCAGTGCTGAGGGAGAAGTTGGGCAAGAGATAATTCTTCAAGTAGGAGTTCCCCTTTCTCATGTCCTAAAAAAAAAAAAAAAAAAAGTTCATTTAACTTAATAAAACTCCTTCTTTTCCATTATTTGTTCATGAAGTGCAGCTGGACCAAATGACCTCCAGAGGCCCCTTCCAACCTCAACCATTCTGTGATTCCATGATTCTTTAGGCTTTAGTTCTGTCAAAGCAGGTATACAGTTCATATTTGTTTATTCAGGACATAAAAATAAATACCAAACCTTGTAATTCAGGCTTGACACTGACGCTAAGGGTTTGTCAGGGACACTCAAAACACTTTAATCTGCTGGTAATGTTTCATTTTTTTTCTTCCATCTTGTTCTTTCTGCAACATATTGACATGAAAATGACTGAACAATACTATTATATTAAACAAAAAAGATGCAATTTTGCATGAAGGCACCTCGTTGGATATACATGACCAACAGTCATTTAGGGCTAGTTTCTTCATCAGGTTATAAATAACTATGCAATGCAGCCTAAAGTATGAGCAAAAGTAGAAGTTATTCGGTTTATTTTAAAGAGAACACCTAGATTTTTTCATCTCAACACCATTGAGACCATATTCTTGAATAAATATCCAGTTACCCTAACAAAAGATTAGACAACTAGTTCATATGAAAACCATGCACATATATGCTTAAACATGGGTGGTGAAAATACAGGACCAAATTACTCCTGTCAGCTATATAGGCATTAGGAAGATATATTTTTTAAAAAAAATCTGTTTTATCCTGAACAAGGTAGCTGCTATGTGTAAGAAAAATGCAGCTCAAGAATGCAATTTACATTCTCTGTAGGGAACTAGCCCAGATACAAACATCCCCTCTGCAAATCTACAAAAAGCTGAATGGCTGTTATTTGATAATAAGACCAAAAGTCATATAACTAGTAAACTACAAGGAAGCACATACTGTACAAAGTATTGTTCCTAATGCTTGAAGCACAACATTATTAACAGGCAAAGAAAAAACAAGTAAGCTAACAAAACACCTGCAGTGTATGATAACCATTCCATTTCTGAAATAAAAACACCTCAGGGTAAATATTTAAAACACAAATAATTTCTCAAGCTATTTTTCAGGGGATGCAACATGTCAAATATTGTTCACAAATAAAGAAAGTAAAATCTGAAAGTGATTTACATGTGTTATTTTTGATAGATGCTAACAACAGGAACATTGTCCTTTCTTTCAGGGTAATGTGTTTGATGCTATTTCAGCTCCTTGCCTTTAAAATGTCTCATCTTAAGTGAGCACTAATTACTATGAAGCTATTTGATGTACCCAAGGTCAAATCTAGAAATAGGTCTTTGCAAGATTATTCTTAATGTCTGAAAATCTCTCCTCCTTGTGCAAGCCAAACAAATGTCTGTGTTGGTTTTCATATCAGCCAAAACATTTTCGTCTTTCCTATATGTGTATTCATTCAATCACTCTTTCCTGCTGTTTTCTTCTTTCTATCGTGGTGTCCCTCGTGTCAGTGCCCTACCTGCTTCAGGATTCTCCACTTCTCACTTATGTAATTTCCTTTTTCTTATTACTTGGGTGACTTGCATCTGATATATGCTGTGCAGTCTGGAAATCAGTGCCCATGTATTCCTATCTGAAACAGGTCCCAGTTCTCACCAAGGAGCTGATGTTAGATATGGAAACAAAGCCAATAAAGTTAGGAAGAATAAATGTATAGAAATGAAAATTACCAGTGCTAACACAGAAATAAAACTAAAGAATTGTAATGCACTAAATTCAGTTTTCTCCAGAAAAGTGAATTATATCTTACTGACTATTCTGACACAAGTGACATTTGAAACCAAAAGGAGTTTGAATAGAATAATTTTAAAATCTGGTGTATTATCATATGTCTGAAGAATAGAAAATGCTTAAAAAGTGAGGAAAAGCAATCCAGGCAATCTCACTAGTCTATCCTTCATAAGATTTAGATTACATTAGGAAGAAAAGAGTAAAATACTGCATTGATTTACAAATATAAATAATGCCAGCATAATCTAATTTTATATATATACCATTATGTATAATATATATATATATAAGTCATATATTTATCTATATCTATCTCAACTGAGCCTCTAAAACAAGAAAATGCAGCAAACTTTATCATCTGGATTTCAGCAATATGACATATTGGTGCCACATGAGATTTCATATCTCAAGGTGAAAAAATGGGGATTAATTAAAAAAATTATGAAATTGGTAAAGAGCTGAAAATAATAGTGATAGCAACTGGTCCATCAGGAGAAATACAGAGCTGAAATGTTAACAGTGGGGTTTCTTAAGATTACCCTTGAGACTAAGCTTACCACATTTTTTCAGTAAGAATTTAAATACAGTGTACAGTAAAACTCTGAGGGAATTTCTGCCTAAGTTGAAAGCACCATTTATATATAAGACAATAGGAATATAACTTTCCTTGAGGACTGGAGCAGTGACAATATCATGAAACTTAATGATGTTGAACACAGGACTGAGACATATCTACAAGGAAGATGCTTTGCTATAAACTGACACTTTTTCAGCTGGAAATGAAAAAATCAGGCAAAGATTTGGTATGAAGATTGATCTGATGCATCTGATGAATAGCAAAGTGCAATCTGAAAGTTATTAGAGGAAAGAATTACATTAAAATCTTGTATTTCTATTAAAGACTGTAATACAAGGCATTGTACTCATAAGATATCATTTAGCCTCCCATGTGTACTTCTGCTCATTCTTATTTAAAAAAAGGTTAATTTTAAAAGGAAGAGATGCAGAAATGGATTTTAACAAAATCAGGAGGATGTAGATGATTTTATTTTATAAGAGGAGTAAATTAATTTAATTTACTAATCCCACAAAATTGAGAATATAGTTACATTACAAATGCATTGGGGGAATAAACACTGGGGACATTAAGGTAAAGGGTGGTGTTGAATGAGAACAAGAATTTGTCACTGATCATGAATAAATGTAGTCTGGAATTTTAGGAGACAGTTTTTCAGTGGTGTGTAAGCAAAATTCCAGTATATCATTGCAGTAGAAGCAGCAGCAACTGGAAATCTAAATCACTGCCGTGTGATCCCTGACAGATTTTTGATGGGTGTACCTGTAACAAAAAGGAACACACAGTGATCTGTGAGACCATTTAAAAGCCTATGATCATGATAAACATATAGAAAAATTACCCCTTTCAATTAAATTTTGTATTTCATTAGAACTGTAATATAATAAATATTGACGTTAAGAGTACCACAATGACTTCATCACAGTTCAGATAATGGAAGATAAAACCTTTGCTGAGTGCAATGTTAGGTTTTGAACCAAATAATGACCATTTTAATCTTTTATAAAAGCTTCTCTGATTTCTTATTCTCAGAAGACAGTAACCTTAATATTTATTTTATAGCATTCCAGTATGTCTGCAGTCCTTGTCTTGCCACCACTTAAATTAACATAGATTATGCTAAAATATTTTTAATACATGCTGTTTACAGGAAGTAGACTTTTTAATGAAAGGCTAATTTTAAATAACTAAGATTACTGTCATGAGCTACGTAAACTGATTTTCCTAGATAAACTGCCAAAGTTGTTCTTTGGAGACTGCATTAAAAACCTATATTGTTAGCAAGATGTGAATGAAAAATAATTACATGTATGCTATGCAGAGGAAAAATAATCTGGCATTTATTACTCCGTAGGCTGATGAAACTGGGGAGGATAAATGAATGTGTTCAATAAAATATCACTTAGCAGAAAAATATTAAAAGCAAATCTCTACTAATATTAACCTGCTTGAAGAAAAAATTTTCAGGGAAGAAATAACTAAAATAACTGACTAACTAACTAGCTAACTCAAATTTTTCATTATGGAACTCAACATTTCTAAATGTTTTTTGCTGGTTTTTTGCTTCCTTACTTACGATGGCATATTATTTTCCCATGAAAAAAAAAAAAAAGTACAGGGTCTTTTACTTGCTTTTGTCAAACCAGAATTGCCTATTTTTGTTGATGAAGGGGTTGCCTAAAAGTACAAATCAGCAGATCCTTACTGCTTGACATTCATGCAACTTCATCCTACCTAAATTTTGACACTTAAGTGACCACCTATTACAGGAGCCAGTCTCCCATCCTGTCCTTATTCGACAAAAATCATGCTTAAAGTTGGAATTACCTTACTTATTCTTTCCTTTGAAAATTAAGTGGCAAACAAGCAAATGTTGGAAAAGTCAGACTTTAGGTGTTGATTCAGCAGAGTGCTAAAGTGCATCCCAAAATGCCTTACCAAGTAAGACACAAATGCCCTAAGTTAATTTAGGACTCTAAGTGCCCTTGAAATCCCTGGGAATTGCACAGTCACCTTCCTTTATGGAGTTCTACCTTATGACAGATAGTGCAAAGAGATAAAATACTTTAACATAAGGCTGAATAGCCTTAGAGTTATGTGGCTCCCAAATGTAACAGATCTATAAAGCTCCTTAACATAAATGGCTCAAGTGAGCTGGTGAATGAATATCTTCTACATAAAAAATTAAGGCTGCAGGTACACCAGGGCAGAAGCTGTGTATTGCTTGATAGTATTTAGATAACTGAAAAAATAAGTCTCTGAAGATATAAACTTTAGAGCTGAAAGCACAGATTTTAAAATATTTACAGTAAATTAAGTTGGGGGTTGTTTTTGTTTGGTTGGTTTTGGTTCTGCGTTTCTTTTGTGGTCAACATGAATATAATTTTCAAAAAATGTACAGGGTTTGTTAAATCTACTCATAAATCTTTATCCAAGAGGCTAGAAATCTGTTAATCAAAACTTTAAAAAACCCCTCATTTTGTAATTTACCTGGTAATGACACTCAGAAAGCATAACACAAGTACAAATACCATTTGTAAAATCAGCTTAGAAGTGTGCACTCATGGCACAAATAGTATATATGGTGATAGCTGGAAACAGCTGGCTTTTATCAGACACCATATTATTTTTAAGTGTATTTGAGAAGTAGTTAGATTATTTACAGGTTTCTAAGAACTGGTGAGTCAAAGGAAAAAAACTCAAAGTGATAAACAAGACTAATTATATTTTATAGTTTTATAAATATATATATATATATTGTTGTTAATAATATCTAACCCAGATTCCAAGTGTTTAAATCAGGCATAAGTTTATTAAATATGCAGAAAGCCTAAAAATACAACACAAATTTTCTATAAAATAACATCTTGAAAGTTGATCAAACTGTAAATTAAGCATATCTAAATACTAATATAACATAACACTAGATGTATTACTTATAGTATATGTACACTGGCAATATCTTAGTAAAGAAAATATCCAACACCCAGCTGACCATTCAAAATTTTGGTCAAGCTTTTTCCCCCAAATGATTATTTTTCTTTTATTGGTTGAAAGACAGCACTGTAGCCACATGTAGCAGACTAAAAACAAATCAGTTTTACAATATAAGATATCAAGGTGAAATACATGCCACAGCTTCTTATAATGCCTGTGAACTCTGTAAATGTTTTTCATGGGAGCCATTATGCTCGGATTTGCTTCCAAAAGAGAAAAATATCCTCCTCATATTTTTACTTCTTGTTTCTCCCACTGGAGAATTTCAGTATCTGCACGGGCCCAGAATAAGGTAAAAAAGGTAATGCTGACTACTGATGGATATTTCTGTTATTCAGTTTTGGGAGTCTCCTTTGCTGAGTGCTCTACACCACTGAAAATAAACTACTCAAGGGATTGTCATATACATTCGGTTATTCCTGTGGCAATGCCCCAAATATGCCAGACAGGACTGAATTTCCAGTTTGCATTCTGGCATACATGCTGTCCTACCTTAGGCTGTGGGCAGGTCACTGTGATTTTGTTAAGTCAATTTAATTGCATCTCCTGATCACTGCTGTTCCTGAAAGCATGGTTGCCAAGTGTGGGTTTCTTACTGGTCTATTGCTTTGCAAATAAAATGCATTTATTAAAATTACCTTGGTAGTGCTCTGATAATTTTAGATATACTCTCTAAACTACAAATACAACAGCAGTCCTGTTGATAATATTCTAAAAATTGTTTTCTGTCAAGAATTACTGACAAGTTTGGGGGCTCCAGTCCAAATTTGAAGTATGAACCATATTTCCTTGGATGACTTGCATCGTAATACAGTGAAGTGTCCCCACAATCTGAGATGCCTTTCAATACTTCCTGACAGATGGGCCCGAGTAATTAGTTGCAAAATACTTCTTATTCTCACAGAAAGATAATGAAATCTAAACTCTGTGTTTCTCTGAAAGGACATTCTTTAAAGGGTTTATATTTTTTAGTTTTGTTGAAATAGATAACTATGAAATTATCTACGTTATATGATACATGCAGTTTGGAGGAGAATATTTCTTAAAGCTAACTTGTGACCTGCTATAATCTTTTGGACCAAACGAAAAAATTGTTCTTGACTCATAAACAGAAGAATTAATTAAAGCATTGTACGTACTGTATAATGATTTTGAAATAGCTAAAAAGTACCTTTATTTTTTTCTCTAAAATACAGGGCTTTTTTGCAATCAAGCAGATTGGTTCAAAAAAAGGTGTTTCTATTCAGTACCAAGATAAATATCGTTCTGCAAAATAGCAGCAAAGTGGAAAAACATGAGGATATTTCTTTCAGATCAGACGTATCTATTTTTACATATATGGATAGAGTTAATCTGTCCTAATTTAGGCCTCCAAAAGTATCAAAACTATAGTCCTCAAAAGTATTTTTATTTCCTCAACAGAAAGGTACAGTCATTTCAAGAATTAATTTTATTCCAAGGGGGATAAAATAAATAATCAACTGAAGGTTCTTCTCCACTGACTCTAAAATGAGAGAATATCAACTTATTCAGAGTTAAACACCTAATTACTAGATATATAATAATATATCATTATTAATATAAAATTATATATATAGGAGTACATGTGTATGAGTGTATATATTATTAACATGTAATTTATTGGAAATTCCTAATGCATAGAAATCTAATTGTTAAAGTAAAAAATCATATAAACTTTAAATAGAAAAGAAAATAACAAACGGGTGTATTGCAGGTGTGTTTTCTTTGGTTCTTTTCCTAATAAGCACCTTGGCCTAATAGTCTCACAATATAACTCTTTGGATCAAATGCAGTCACAAGAGGAGAGGTATAAATGACTTTGAGAAGAGTACCTGCAACTATATCAAATGGCCCATCTACTAAAATGCCCTCTTCTCTTTGTGTTAGAAGTCATATCATGATACAAACACTCCAGATAATCATGTATATTAGATTAATATCACACATCAATGCTGAAATTATTTTTATTTATCTTCTATGGAAGATAAAAACATCTGACATGGATTTCCTTTATACCAAACAAAATATTGTTCCCTGTTTCAAGTTGTGGTAACTCTGGATGGGCTGTAAATACGGTTACATAATTATCACTTCATGTTGGAAAGTGTTGCTTGAAATGAAAACCATAAAGGGAGTCTGCAAGGAAATTTGTAAGGGTAGTCTTACCAGGAAGGTGCTGGGCTGGGACTTTGAGTCTTTGGTTCAGTTCCAGGGTATGATGTAACCTTAACTGTGTGATCTTTGGCCACAACTGTAGAAACAGAGATGATACTTTTCTGTCACCATTGGATTTTGTAACAATAAATGGACTAATGTTTGTGAAACATGGAAATAATGCATTGATGGTGGTCATGAAAAGTAATAAATAGAATGTCAGTTTGTTAGAGAATGATTCAACTCTAATAAAAATAAATATCTACATGAAAACCAGGAAGCAAAAATTCAAAATGTTTTGTGTGTGGTCTAAAGAATATAGACAGCATAGGTGGAGTTAATTTGGTTTTATATTGTTATCACAGAGTATATCGTTATAATAATCCTTTGTTCTATTTACTACAGAAAAAAAGAGTTGCCTTTGTATTGTATAACAGTGATGTGAATAATCAGGTTTCTTAACTGACCTAACTATTTTAGCACAGGAATAGAAACTTGGTATCTCTTTAAAGAGCTAAAAGCAAAAGATCCTTAAAAAAATTAAAATATTTCTTCACATTATGCATATTTTATACATAAAACGGCAGGGGATACTTGTTTAAGCTTGTTGTCACAAAAGAGTGAACAGAGTGAAAGGACTGAACATTTAAGAGGGATAAAATATTTTATGCAAAAAGTGTAGCACTGAGCCACCTTTTAGCAAAGATATACTTCTAACATAATGATGCTTGCTATGCATTTCAAGTAAAGTTGTCATTTTCACACGATGAAGGCCTGAATGACACAGAGAGAAATTACCCCATGTTTCTGTAAAAGCAAAACCAACAAACTTCTCACAAAGAAAATACAGGCCATTTTCTTGTCCATGATCATCAGAAATGATGAAGCCTATTTCCTACAATTCTGCATCTTGTGGTTGATTGACTCCCATTGTTGGCTGAAGTATTTATAACGTGTCTCTGGCTGTGTCTGGAAGGCATCTGGACCAGCAGCCAGGAGGGCCTCAGAGACTGCAGGCCTGGGTTCATCATCAGCCTCTGTCAGGGCTCTGTGCTTTCTTCACACCGTCATCCACACAGATAAAATCTTCTTATGCATCCCAAGGAGCTCCCATGACCAGGGAATCAAATTTCCAGGGTTATGTGCCAATGTGCATCAGAGATCAACTGAGATGTATCCTAAAGTATGAACCTTCATGAAGAAGGTATTTGTGTGTGCCTCAGCTTTTCTATCAGAGAGGCTCTTCCTCCTCACGCCATTTCCTACACTTACAAAACACAGAAACTATACATTTTTTAAAACCTTTTCAACATTTTTTGTGAAGCTAGAATTGGATTAAAAATTTACTGAGGACAGCACAAGAATTTTTCACACACACGTATACACACACACATTCAGCATAACTGCATGTACCTAGTTTCTATATGACACCAGTCTTCAAAGCTGGGGGACAAAACCAGAACATGTATCATTGTGATCAAATACTTGCCTTCCTTTTTCTACTATTCCTGTATTTTTGGAGCAAAATATTTCACATATATCTCTAACCAAAAAAACTCCATGATGCTCCATCCAGAAAAGCGGTCATACAACTGAGCAATACAAAAAAACAGAGTACATTGGAACATACAAATTCAAGTATCCTACTGATTGAGAAAAGTATGGGTATGTAGTTATCTGCATCAGAGAAAGTTCCTGCAGGAAGTATCAACTCTAGAGACAGACTTTAATTACACTTATTTTAAAAAACAAACTCAAAAAATCATCTACTGTGAAATTGTTCAGATTAAATTCTTCACTGTCTCATTGATGGATAAAATTGATTTTAGGCTTTGTAACAGAGATGACAGAAGAAACACATAATTATGTTTAAATTACAGATGTTTATGATATTGACTGGAGTGGTGAAGTGCGTATTGTGGATTTTTACTCAATATCGCCATTTATTACTTAGATGCAGATTTTTCTATTTACAAGAACAGCTGTGATTTCTAAATCAAATACTCAGTTAAATAGGAGGGAACACTTCTGGGAAAGACAAGTGCTACAGTAATGCAATTCTATCAAAGATGGACAGAGTGTTTACAAGCACTTGTTAATGTTGTTGAAACTATGGAAGTCTCAGATGTTTATCATAGAGACCAAGGAGTCAAGAATTTCCTGCTGGTTCATCATTTCTTAGAAGGACTATTCCATGTCTTAGGACTTTTATTTATTTATTTATTTATTTATTTAACAAGAATTATTAAGAAGGTAGACAATAAAATTATATCAAATAAAATACGAGCCTTCCTTCCCATTATATTCTAACTCTAGAAATTATTAATGATAAAAGCTTGTAAATGCTTGTAGACGAAAGGAGATAAAGAGTAAGCTCTCTGAGAAGGTGAACATCTGGAATAACAGATATTAATTCTGCTGATTTGGCTCTAGTCCCAATATTTAAATCCTCTCTGGTAAATACAGTTAGGTTTTATTACTATCAAAGGGAGGTTTTGAGGAAGTACTTGAGTCTGCAACCAGGATTTGGTCCACATAACATAAAACAGGATATAAAGTGGAGGAGTAACAGCAGAGTTTGAAAGTGAGATGCAAAAAGTGTTCTTCATTCTCCTAATTACATTGCCAAATTTTAATTAATTTTAGTAGAAAGTGAATTAGTGAAATGCCTAACACATTAAACATTGTGCTAAAGTGGTTTAACACTTTTCAGTTTAAATGTTGTTCTTTCTGCTAGGGGAACAAGAGTTAAAGTCTAAGGCAGGAAACCTATTTTATGTCTGCTCAGAAAACCATTAAAGCCCTTTCCCCACGAAGGAAGAAAGTGAAAATGAAAATACGTCAATTCCCATATAAATAAGGACTGGGCAATATATTGCAACTGCCCAGTTCTCACCAGGTTTTAGTGGGCCTAACCCTAAGATAAAGACAGGGAATGTGTTTGCATAGCTCATGATGGATTAATTTCTCTCAAAGGTCAGTGTAAAAGCTGAGTTAGGGAAAGCATGATAAATTGAAACCTAACTGCTTTGATAGAAAGCCCCTATGATGATACAGTTTGTTGCCAAGAGTAAGAAGAATGTGCTGATGCCATATATTTTCAGGAAAGTTCTCCACCTAGAATTACAGTCTGTGACTGTCCAGGTTCTTTCTCATTGTTTCCCTAATGAATTCACACATCCTATGTGGTACTAAGACCAACTATAGTTAAGCTGCTATAAATTAAAATGAAGTTCATGGGATATGATTTACTTGGCCTTTTTAATGTCTCCCCCACAAAAGTTATAAATGTTTCTAGCTTTTCAAGCAGTTCTGTCTGCAAAAAAAAATTCCTCTTACTGCTTCTATAATATTCCCCTCAATATTTTCATTTAGGCTCACCCATTGAAAGGGAGTGGAAAGTGTGTGGAAACTTTTCGAGAGAATGATCTTATAAAGAGATGATATTTTGGATCAAATCTGCAATAAAAAATGTACATTAAAGTTTTATATGTACCCCATCCATGAACACTGTCACGCTACATCACCTTTGCAGGCAAACCAAAACACATAATTCCTAATAGAAAGATCACAAAATGTAACTCAATACAAAATCTGTATTATACATAAAGCTTTAAGATACAAGAATCTAGGATTAGACTCAGTGCAGGCTTATACAGATGTTATCTAAATTTCAAAATAACACATTCTTTTCTGTGCTTCAGAATGTCGGGAGAGATTAATCTGTCAGATTAAGATGCCCAGATTTTCAGGTATACATGCAAAGCAGGTGTCAAAAACCAATGGAGGTCTACAATTTAATGAAGTAGCCTCAGTTGGGGTATCCCATTGCATCTGAGATATCCTGAGGTAGCTTTTTAGACCTTAGGTTTACCTAAGTAACCCCCACTCTTCACCTCAAGAAAGTCAAAAAATGGCTCATACATCCTCAGCAAAACCTGGTAACCTTATGTGGATGTCTTGAAAACTCACAGATATCTTGTCTGTTGCTATATTTAAACATCAGCCTTTGACATAGAACAGGAATATGTCAAGTAATAAGTTTAGGGTCTGAATCATCAGGTTTTCTGCTCAAATGCCTTGCATGTTGCATATGCTGAGGATGCCTAATGCAGATGGATAGGATCAAGTTCCAGAAAATGTTGCAGTTCCTGCTTTTCTTTTTTCATAGAGGACAAGTATTATGATGTTGCTTCTCTTTTATATAATAGCTTAGTAATCAGAGTTAGAGGAAAGAGAAAAGGAGAGCGTTGTTCTTCAGCATGGTCTTCAGTATGTAGATAATTTGGTCTCCTAATTCCTACTACTATGCCCTGACCTCCCACTGATCATGGTGCACTCTCCATCTGTCCACTTTAGGCTATAACACTTCATGAAACTTTATGATGGCCAAAGAGATTCAATACTGCCATTAGGGAACTCATCTGGCACTTATTCCAGATATGGCAATTTATATTGCTAATTACGACAGGGTAAAACACCCTTTCTACCTTTCCCTTTGAAAGAAAATGTCGACAGCTACAGGAAACTGTTGCTTATGTGTGTTAGGCACTCTGAAGAGACAGGCAGAGTAACATCTCAAGCAATATTCATTGACCAAATTTATAATGCAGGTATCCTCATCAAAGTCAGTTACCTGAAGTTGTCTTTGCTGTCAAAAGGAAGAAATACATTGGCCAAAAGCATTGTTCATCACCTGATAAAAAAAAATATATAAATAGATGATGATAGGTAAGTCATTCCCAAAATAAGATCCAGTCCATCTAACATTAGGAATCTAAGTTAGGAGAATAAATCCTCCCTCTGGAAGCATTAAAGAGAAGCCATTAGGCTGAGTGTGCAAGGAATGAATAATTGTCTTCAACAGTCTTAGGCCCCTAAAATCAAGGCACAAGTTGGGCAATATTCTTCTCCCCATTGCTACATCTTAATGGAATCCACTTAGATGGGGAACAAATAGTGACATTTTTAAATTGGGACAGCTCAGGATATGTTCATAAGCATAACTCCAAGTTTCTTAGGAAATTCAGTGGAATAGTAGACAGAGGGTTTTTCTTGTGAGAAATATTTTGGATACAGATTTGTACTTTAGTTTTGGACCCAATTCTTACTAAGACTTTTATTAGCTGTTGCCCTACTCTCTCAATACACTACTGCAGGAGCTTACTGACTACTGCAAGATTCTAGGTGACTGACTGCCTAAAATATGAGATGTTGATTTTAGGTATTGATGTCCTTGACTGGATGTATTCTCAATATAAGGAAAGTGATATGAAAAGTCTCAGTCACTGAGGAAAAAAATATGAGACTATTACAAGTGAAAACAGGAGGCTCACATCAAGCACAGCTTCAACTATAAAATTTATTATCATATCAAGTAGGGTGTTTTGTCCTCTGAAAATATGAATAAGGGTATCAGCTTCTTCCTCTGGCAGTTACTTGTGTGTTTGATGATAGAACACTGACTTTTTATATATAAGGTCTTTTTGGATGGTTTCCTCAAAGGTTCAGTTGCTTGTAAGGGTACCAAGATTTGCAATAAATTACAGCTGCCATACCAGTCTGTTTCTATGATGGTGTGCCTTGTGTGTGTACACTTGCACAATTGGCTGAACCATAGGAATTTTCTCTATTGTATTTTAATAACCCTTATGAACTGGAGCTTCAGTGTAGGTTTGAGGCTTTTTGTCATCACAGGTTGACTATTCCTGTAAGACAGTATGAGCAACTGTTGATCAAATAATGTTTACTCAGCTGTGTATTTTGCCACCGCCAACCCACTTGCAGATTACTAAAACAAGTCTTGAATAATTGTATTCTGCAAACAGTTCATTTTGTTTTTCAAAATACCCAACACTGTCTTACAAAAGTGAGGAAAGAGTCTATTTCCCCAACTCACAAGTGTATTAAAATAATAGATTGCACTCCTTTTGATTTTGATGTTTTCAAATTTTTTCTCCAAATAATTCTGCAGTGAGGAGGCTCTTTGTAGTAGTTGATCTCTTCTATAAAGGGGACTAGGTACTAGATTCACCCATTTTTCTCTTCATTCTCAGTATGGAGCACTGCCCTGATAAATCTATTTTGCCTAGATGTTGACTGGCAATTCCTTTTGTACCCTTGAGGATATATCCTTTGTGGTGATACAAATGAAAATCGCAAGCTTCCAAAACAGCCAGACCTAAACATCTGTCCAAGTAATACAGGAAATTATCCATCTCCTCTTGTTTCTAGTAGTTCTGGGTAAATTCCTGAGCAGAATTTTACTTCTAACACCTGGAGTGCATTTGTAACATTAGATATGGCTCTGTTCCAACAGTACAAATACATCATCTTAGAGAAGTTCATGCAGCTAAATGTAACTGCTTCTGATAATAAAAATGTATCCACATTTTTATTGAAAAAATTTGTGTATACAACATTCAATTCTGTTGATGTTGAGATTAACTATACTGTTATTTAGTGCCTTGGAAATGTTTTCTTTCACACTGTGTAATAATCTTTCGGTTGATTTGGCCCCAATGGAAGATTTAGCCCTAAGTGTATACTTGGAAAAAAATAACATCTGTTCCTGTAAAAATAAATTTGAGAAAAGGCAATTAAATAACATAGAACATTTGTGACTATGTTAACTCCATGAGGAATTCCTGATAGGATCAGGACCTTTGTGACATAACATTGTGGTGATATATATAGTGTTTAACCAGGAATTTCATAAAGACTTAGAGTATGAGTCTCAATTAAGAGGAAGCATTTCAAAGGAGCCTTCATCCAAACAATTACAATGTTAAAAGACTGTTTAGTTAGAGAAAGAAGGAAGAATTGAAATATCATAGTAGGAAGGGAGATTATTATTCACCTTCACAGAAATGGTAATTTACAAAGAACATCAGATCCTCCTGATAAATGAATTCAGGAGTGGGTGTCTGACTTACTAAGAAACTGATTCATGCCTTTTAAAATATGTAAAAATTTGAAAATACCTTAGCTTCAAAGCTTACTTAATATAATTACAACATCTATGAAATTGAAACTTATATTAAGAAATGGAATAGGTGAATGCTTTTGTCTTATATAGAATTTGCACTGGTATTAGATGTTAAGAGGAGATATATTTTAGTATATCATTAAGAACTCTGACCCTGTCACTGAACAATAAGCTTATATAAAATGTTGCTTTTTAGAACTACAGTTCAATCTAATAGTTTCCTTATCGTAATTTAGATTAAAAAACCCCCCCAGATTCTGAAACAGTGCTTATTATTAAATAGTGCTTATTACCCAGGATCTCAATTTGCAACATATTACACACATGATTAGCTCCAAGCATATAACCACTCATGCTGCATATAAACACACCAATGTGTGTATGCCAGATAAAGACCTGAATGAGTACAGTGGGATAGATTCTTGGTTAAGATTTGGCACAATATGCTTGTGTGTAGCATATATTGTAGGTATATTTATGTTCATAAATGCATGTCCCTAGCTAGAATTTTTCCCAGGTAGTTGAATAAAAAAGCATATTATATAATCATGGCTATCGAGCATCTCTTTCTCATCTTTGCAGTTTAATTCCCGTCTGTTAATGAGGAATAAAAAACTTAGATGGGCCTAAAAAGTGGGAATTTCTAAAATGGGGGTTAGATTTATGCTCTTCAAGGAAGTGTTCAAATCATGGGGTAGGAGATGATATTTAGCTATCTAAGTGTGGGTCACTAGCTTCACTTTCAGTGTCTTGGTGTATGGGCATGACTTCTGTAGGTCTTACGTCTTGTGTGCTGCCTGTGAATATCTCAGACAAAACACGTCACTTCAAACTACTACATACCTATGATTAACTGGCTGAAATGAGCTCACTATTACACAAGTACCTACAGTGTGGACATGTAAATTAAAGCAAGACAAATTGTACCAACAGTTACAGAAAACTTAGACAATGAGGAACAATCACCTCAAAATGGTTGTGGGTGATCTCAAGCAAGAGCCACCTGTGTTGCATACGCTTATCCTACTTAGACATTTATATGAGGTACAGCATCAATGTCCAGATGGTACAGAAAATAGTATTCTGTGCAAGAGTCACTCCTGAAAAAGGCAAAATGAAGCTGTGCTTCCATGGGTCAATCAGCAGCAGAGGCTCTTGCTCCTCCTCTCTCTTTCCTTGCTCCCGTGTCCTTCCAATTTTTCTTCTGCTTTTGCAGTTTCACCTTTTCCTCCATGCCAAGTATGTGCAGCCACTGCCAGGGTTTGCTGAAAATTACTAATTCAGCTGAAAAAAAAATCCAGTTTTGACTTTCCACCTTAGTTTTCAATTGCTTTAGAGGGCTAAGAAAATGCATAGAGTCCAAACAGGTCGGATACAGTGGCTGAAGGGAAAAGGAAAAGGAAAAGGAAAAGGAAAAGGAAAAGGAAAAGGAAAAGGAAAAGGAAAAGGAAAAGGAAAAGGAAAAGGAAAAGGAAAAGGAAGGGAGCAGAATGGGAGAGAGAGGAACAAAGACTAGAAAAAAGGAAGGAGCTGGTTCAGGAAGAAGGAACAGGACTTCCTCTTTTGTCATCAATAACTCATGTACCTCGATCATATACACATGAAATCAGAGCCTTTTTTCAACCTATTTTGTGAAACTTAGTATTCATTGGCAAAGTAGAAGGAGAAATGAGATTTTTTTTACAACTCATTGAGGAAACATTACTTAGTCACTAAATTACAGGAGATGTTATCTAATCTAACAAAGAGATATCCCTAAGCAAGTAAAATAATGCTTACTTTAATTAAGAAGAATAAGAAAACTGTCTCTTGAATAAGGAGGAAATAAAAGTTTCAGGTAGAAAGATTAAATTTGTCTGGACCCTTGGAGGATTTCAAAAGTGAGATTGGTTACCACAATTCAGCAAGAAAATCTAATCTATAGTTAATTCAAAAAGTGTTAGTGCAGAAAGAGGGAATGCCTCAAAGCCATGAATACTGACAGAAAGTCAGATGGATAAAGGTGAAACAGAGTGCCTTTCATATATGTTTGTAACATTCTGATGTGTTTCAGGTGTCGTGGATAATATCTTTATTTACATCTGATATTAATTTTGTTTTAATTAGGAATAATTTCACTGTAATTACATAACAGCATTTCCAATTCAAGAATCTGAAAAATCCATCAATAATGCTTGTTAGACATTTTACGAAGTAATTGGAGTATAGGTTACTCAAACAAATAACTTGCAAGTAACTTTATCTAATAGAGTTTCCACACAACTCAGAGTTCTCAAAGAGAATTGGATAGCAACAAATCTGGAAGGTCAGAAAACCAGTAATAACTAAGAAAACAGATTGGCATTAAAGAGATATTTGGCTTAACATCTGAAAGCAAAGGGTCCTCTAGCAGTTTTCTTCAGACCTTATTTTTCTTTCTCAAATTCAGAGGAGAAATGGAACACAGAATTTGTAAACATTGGGATGAAGATTAACATGCAGGAACAAATTATCCTTCAGCATAGTGCAGCGTAGATGCTGTCCTGACCTCTGAAGAGATGTCTTCTAATTCTCAGGCAACTGACATCTTGATTTTGCTGTGAAAGCCTGTAAATTGTACCAAATTCCCAGGAACAGCACTACACCCATTGTGAGGGAAGCCAACAACCTGAAGATCATTATTCTTTTTCATCAACTGCAGCAAGAAACATCTGCCAAGGACTTTATTACATAGATTCGTGTACCCTACATGGATTTCAGGATATCTAGCACATCTTTTACTTATTGAAACCATTTTCTGTTGCAAATATTGAATGATATTCAAGATTTGTTCAATGGACCAAGCCAATGATATCTAAGGATTCCAGGCTGAAAACCAAGCCTGATATTTGCACTATTCTGACACTCAGAAACCTTTCACAAAAAGAAATTAATTTCTTCTCGGTATAAAATTTCCAGGCATTCTGTTACTAAAGCCTAGGGGAGCTACAAATCATCACAAACTCTGTTACCCCTTCCTGAAAATGAAAGTCAACTGCATTTCAGCATAACTTTTCCAGTGTAGAAGTATATTTGTCTTGCTGGTTTTGAAGAGAAATGAAACTAGAAACAATCAAAACAAAGAAGCATGTGTGTTCTCCTTAAAGAGAGGATGAGAGAACACACCTGTGAACAACACATTTGTGAAAGGTGTTAGTACCATCACTTAGAACACTACTGAACACATACTCATGCAAAAAAAAAAAAAAAAAAAAAGGGAATTAAAAATAAGGAATATATATAGTTAAGACAATAATAGGTTTTTATTACTACTGCTCAATACATATTTTTTCAAGTCAGTGCCCACATGTTTAAAGATTAAGATAATGCTGATTAATGGACTTAGATGAAAATTAGTTTAATATTCAGACAATTTCTTTCAAGCACTACATCCAGTCCGAATAAATACTTGCACTACTTTCTGACAATTCTGTATCTAACCATTACTTATAAAATTTATTTTACATATATAAAGAAATTAAAATAATTTCATGGTTTGGGTTTTGTTGGTTTTCTTTTTTAGGAAAAACTAACCTCCATGATTAGAATTATAATTTATTTTTACACAAGGAAGCAGGTCAAAACTAAAAAACATTTCTGTCTGTTAAGGAAGTAGTGGCGTGTTTATTTATATTCCTTTTTAGTCTTTAATATTGTTATTTTATTCATTTTCTGATGTAATTTTTCACCAATTGCAGTTTCCATTCTGCACCAAGAGCCAATGTTTTTACAAATTATAGGTCAGTCCAATACATTAAAAGGACACATAAGTTGCTCTTTTGCATCATAGAACTAATTGCTTGTCTCTTGTTAGTCAAACCTTGCATCAATGGATAGCTCCATTCTTCAGGACTCCATTCAGAAGCTAAAAGGCTGAGCTCACACACTTCTGTAGTTTCACAATCCAGTTAATTATATTTCAAATCAGCTAAAGTTTTTTATCATTTTGTAACATGATTGTTTGGTTGTGCATTTAATTTTTTTCCTCGTGTTATGACTCCAGATAAATTTCTGAAGTATACTAACATCTTGGGTCTAAAAAAATGGAAGTATATAGCGCTTCTCAAAGGTCTGAAACTAAAAAGAACCATTCTGTGTTCTCAGCTTGATCCTTGGACTGTTTATCCTTTCCATTCTAAACAGTCAGTTGATAGAAAGCAGAAATAACTGAAAGCATAAAGAATTTAGTGTAATGCCATGTTTTTTTTCTAGATGAATTATTTAAATAATATGTTACTAATCCTGTGTTTCCACAGCAGCCTAAACTGATGTAAACACTGGCTGCTGCAGTCCCATCCTCTGCTGCAGCTCTCATTCAAGTGTTCCACCTCCCTTCTTGACGTGGCTTTGGGGCTTGCTGGGCCCTTCATTAACCTGTCTTGTGCTCAATTTCACAAAAAACCACAATTTGACTCTCAGAAGAAACTAGTGATAACTGAATTGAGTCCCAGAAAAGATGTATCGACTCATACTTGAGGTTTTGGTTAGTGCAAAATTACAACAGATGGCAGCTATTGACTCACAGTCTGCATCAGGCTCTTCCTGGTTGCTCTTCTCTCCTCTTGAATTTTGAACTCTATTGGATCTAAAGTCAGTTTAAAAGGACTCTGTCATTATAGAGATTTATCTGAATCTCCCAAACTGTGGTAAGAATTTAGCCTAGGAAACGAAATGTTGATTTATATAGCAGGATATAAAACATAGCATTGATGAGCAGCCTAGTTCATTTCATTCAAATGAGACAGCTTGCCGTGTCATTGATATTTATTTTACCACTTTTTGTGACACACCATAAGAACCATAAAAGCTCACTGAGCTGCTCCTGTTAATGAAATGGCAAAAAAAGTGCACATATACAGTTATTTAAAGCATACAAACAAGCACGCCCATATACATGTGTTTTTGATATATAAATAGCTATACACACACATAGATACACATTATTAGAGCAGGCTTTTGTTGTCTCAATACTCATTGCATCTGAACTGTGCCTGAACTGTGTCTGCAGTTCTTAGTGTTTGAGGACAAAGAAAGTAACTTCTCACAGTGTATTGGGTTTGCCTTTGAAATTATAGCACAGAGCTATTGACAAAAGGCTCACCTAACAGCAGAGCTGAGATTAGGTGCTGAGGGTTATTGTCTTCCTCTAGTCTCAAAGCTATGTGAAATGTCAGTTAATTGAAAATGGTAATTGTTCCACACAACAACATCAACTGTTTCATTCCAGGAAATGTGCTCCTCTTAAATTAATAGCCATCGATCCAGAGGTATTTCATGATTCTTCTCCATCGTTTTCTCAAATTATCCAGCTATCAGTCCTTGGGAGAAAACCTATTTCACCATTTTTATTGACCATTCTTTACTGAGTGACCTGGCTTCCTGTTCAGATAGACTAAAATAGGTCTATCCATCTGAATGTTTGTCAGGCACACTGAGACACCTAACTTTCAAAACACCTACTACTTTTTACTATAAATACTCAGAATGAAAACCTTTAAGTAATAGTACAAAGCAGTTACATGGTTATTACTGATTAATACAATGAAGTGCGCTCTCACGCTGGGAAAATGCTTTTGTGATAGTAAAAATAGTTCCTTTCAATAGTGCATTTCAGTAAAACCTAAATTCCAGTTTGATTTCTTATGAAGGAAGGCAGGTTATTTGGGTTTCTTTGTTTGCTGAAGGGGTATATAATTTTTACAACCTATTTGAATAACAAGTAACAATATGTCTTCGTTACTGCACAGAGAACAATTGCAAATGTCGTTGCATTACTTAGCTGTTCCTTTGAAAGTTTAACAGAGAAATTAAGTGGTGTAAAGGTTTTCTTCCATGGAGGAGACAGTTTACCGTCCTTATGCAGTCATAAAAAAAAATAATCAAAAAGTGCCATTTAGATAAGCAGTTGAAAACATTTATAGAGATACAACTCATCATGATTTCTGTGTTTGCAGTTTGGTAAATTATTGTATAATAAATTTAAAATTTAATTTCAAAATAAATTGCAAATTCTAGCAATTAATTTTTGCTGGTACTGAATAACAAGAGTAACATTTTTTCAAAGCTTTAATTTCCATTTTAACTTGGAACAGTTTTACCTTCCCTGATATATTAATAAACTGTTATCAATTTATTCATAATGTTTAGATTCAAAAGTGAAATTTACGTATAAAGAATGGTGGTGTAAGTGCACAGAAATATAAAGTTTTTAAAAACATGTATATTAATATCAGTTGTGCAGTGGCCTAGAAAATGCCTCCTTTAATCTCAGAAGAAAATACTCTACTTTTCTCTCTTCAAGGGCTTTCTCTTACAGGGGGATGCAATTTATTGTAAACTGAAACAGTTGCCAGCAGGAAAGAAAAAGCAGTCTTGTGTAATATAAGATACTTTTCTATTGTTTCAAAAATAATAAGCTGGTTACAAAGAGTTTCTCCGTGTGATCATAAGTTGCTGTATTTTTGTCTTCTTTTATTTATTAATAGACAGTTTTATATTAGAAATGGAAAAGGGAAATCTGATTAAAGTTTCTAGGATAGCTACAGCATAAAATCAGTTGAAATTACATTTCCACATAACATACATAATGAATTCAGATGTTATATACCAGTTTTAATGCTCAATCTGGTTTATAGTTAATAGAATCAAAAGGTATGTGAGCCAGGGAATATTTTAAGAAAATTTTACAGCAGCTCAGAGGGAATGGAAAAGATCCCTAGGCATATGGTGCTAAGTAAATGAAAGTGAAAACAACTTTTGTGAAGAAACATAAAGGAGTCGAAAGAACTAATTACAAAAGGTAAGCACGTTTTTGCATCATTTATGCTTGTGACAATGAACACATGTGCAGTTCATCTCATTTCTTGCCATTTTGTACATACTTTCAGTGAATTTCAGCTGCATAATTAGAAAGTAAGCGTGAATCAGAAATAACTGAATAAATGATTTGGTGGTTATGCAAAGGGTAGCTTTGGTCATGGACGCAAAAGTTCCTCTTCAATATAATTTTTTTTTCAGATCTTGTGTCAGTGATTTGTCTCCCTGCTCTATTTTATTCTGTTTCAAAATCTCAGCTTGACCATTGTTTCATTCATTTTCTGGTTAAAAAAGACAAGGAACAGGGGTCATTTGAAATTATTGAAACTTCAACATCCTCCCTCTTGTGCCCCTCTAAGTTCACATTATTCCAAAAGGTTACCTGTATTTTGAGAGCTTTTGGAAATTTGAACCACTTGGGCAAATTTTTACACCCTTGATATCCAATTTGAAATATCTGAAAATATTTGAATATGTAAGTATAGCTCCAAGTGTGTTGCTGTCATTAATAAGCCTTAAAGATCACAGTCATTTCCAGCCTTTGGAGCTTTATCTCTTTAAAGCTTATATTAGCAGCTAAAGGCTGTCTTTCTCAAAGTGATTTCACATTAAAATATCATAAAAATAACATTAATTATAGAGATGAGGATTACAGATGTAGATAACAGCTGAACATTGAAAGTGCTAAGCAAATCTGCAAGATAGCAGTAATGACTTAATTAAAACAAAATGCATCTGTATCTGAGCACAGCAATAAAGGAAAAGGAGGCAATCCACAGTAACAAAAACATGAGTGATTCAGCTGAAGTATGTAAGAGTAGTGTCTAATAGATTGGCTCAGGTAAGTCTAATTTATGCCAGCCTTAAACATTAACATTCTAATGGCTGCCAGAAATTTAGAATATGTTATCTTTTGAGTGCCAGTAGTTTAGAGGGTAACTACCAATTACCCATAAACTGAGTCATATCAGAAATGACTTAATGTTTTATTTCCTCCCATGGCCAAGCTGGCTCCAATACCTTTACAACAGACTTTGTTAACTCTGCTTCCTGATTTAAAGGGAAGCTGCCTTTTCCCACTTATCAAATGGATGAAATTACCTCAACAGGGACAAAAAGTTGTTGCCAGGAAGCAGAGTTACATGGAGGTCTGTTCACACCAGATGATATTCTATCTGGTGCACACGGCCCACACTTGGCTTATGCAAAGCTTATGTCCAGTTCAGGTCTGGTTTTAAGGAACCCTTATATGTCTTATTCTGCACATTCTGAAAATTCAAGCATTTGTAATCTACATGCAATAATATTAGTGTTTTGAAAAATACATTAAATTCCTGTAAAAAAGCATAAAGGGATCCATATTTTCGCTCCCTGGTGTGGAGGGGATAAAAACAGATTCCCCTTGTGTTAACTTTTTCTGCATATCTTTAGATGGAAAAAGGCCACAGAACAATTCTCATGGGAAATACAAACAGCAGTACTTAAAGTTGTTATAATAATCATAACTACCATTTACCACTTCTGCTACTCTGCTTCTGTCACAAACTGTGAGACCTAGTTCAAGAAAGTGCCTAACACAAACTCGTCCTTTTTATGAAAAGTCACATAACAATTGCTTTCTTTGAACCATGCATTATCCTCCTGCTAATGACAAAGAGAAGGAGCAATAGCCTGACTGAATCATGGCAGCAGAAGGCTTTGGC
Organism: Daphoenositta chrysoptera; assembly: GCA_013397915.1. NCBI lineage: Eukaryota > Metazoa > Chordata > Aves > Passeriformes > Daphoenositta > Daphoenositta chrysoptera. The sequence goes on from VZRO01006481.1 coordinate 328,479, forward strand.
TGCATTAGCCCACACTGTATGCTGTCTGTAAGCAAACCGAGTATCTCTTTTATGTCTCATGCTGATGATGGTCAAGTAGAATGGATGTACTGTAGGAACACCCAAAATGGCTGATTCTGCATGGATATGCATTGTTTTCATACAATCATTATAATAGTCACTTAAAATCATAGAAATTAAGTTAAGATTAAGTGGAATTTACATCGCTTTGATGGTACTCCATAGATGCTTAATTATAAGAAATGAGAAAAGGGAGCTTTAATTTGCCTGTAATGTACATGTTACATTTCTCCATGAAATGGAGACTTATATTGAATATTATTATTATTATAGAAATCTGTATTGATCAAGGGGTATTTTTAAGTGAAAAGACTACACACTGTATCCAACTCACAAATATTCACTATAATGATACTAATGCTTTTCCTTCCCTGAAATATTGATGTTCACTGGAGAAAAAAAAAATTTCTATTGCTTATATATGTGTCTGCCTATTTAGGTTCTCATATTATGTTCTGAAACTATCAAAAATTAGTTTAAGTGGAAAATATTAATTCCTTTTGCAAAAGATAATGCATAATTTTGTTCCCCTGCTGTAAAAAACTTGACCATTTTATATGAACGGCCCTCTGAAAAATGTCAGTTTAAAATTACAGAAAACATTTTCATGTAAATGAGGAGTTACTTTCTTTTAACAAAAAAAAAAAAATACGAAAGAAAAAGAACTTTTAGTCCCTTAATTTTTATAAAGTTTGATCTTGCAGTCATTATCTAGACTCATACACAGCTACTTTTAAATTCAGAGAAAAGCTCTGTGTGACTAGGTGAACATAAAGGAAGTTTAGATCACTGGCTAGTGGAAATAGTGCAGATGCTGCCTGGACAGCTAGGTCTGTTTTTAGATAAATAAAAGAGCAAATTTTAAAGAAATATGAAAACCAAAAATATTATTTTGGCTGCTGTCTGTAGATGGATGAGAAGGAAACCAGATGTGTTAAACATCTGCCAAAAATAATGAGAATTAATTGTAGCACCCATGAATTCTGAGAGGGACTGAATATGCAAAATACGCAGCATTACCACCATCACTAAGAGGTCCCTCTCTGGAAGATACCTACTCTTAAGTAAACTTTAGTCTTCCATCAGTCTTTCCTCTTCAACACAATTACTTTGCTAGGATATCTGCACTGTGTGGTCTTTTTCATACTAAGTAGAAAGGTCCAATTTTCTTACTTTTTTATATTGGGAGTGTCATCTTATTGAGAGAATGAGGGTTTTGGTGCAGTATACTCTGATAGAATATCAATTAAGTCCCATTCAATGGCTACTTCAGAGCTACATCATTTTCAAAATATCACTGAAGCATAAGTTAATTAAATTACATAAATTTCAGTTAGTGATGGAAGAAGTAATATTAGATATAAATAGCTGCAATTTTTTACTGAAATTCCTATTAGGAAAAAAAATGTATGATGATATATCACCAATGTAATTAACAGTCTTTTTATGAGTCATGGGGGAAGACATATCAAAAGTTAGCTATTCCTGGGCAGGTAAGCAGGATCATTGTTGTTTCTTCTTTCTGTGCCTGTAGGGTAGAACTCAGTCAGACAGTAAAATTTAATGATGTACAGTCCGATATTAATTGTGCATATACTCGTGGGTCACAGTAAAGAGTTTGTCAGAGGTGGCAGCTTGCCGCAGGTGTTTAATGTCACATGATTAATAGTAAATGACTTGAAGCTCCCAAGTATCTACAACTAAAAATAATTCTGTTCTCTGCAAGTGCCCTCCAGAGCAGAGTGGCTATCTGTCAGCACAAGATAGTGGGTAGCAATTGACTCCAGTTAGCACCATCTATGAGCAATTTCTCAAGGATAAAAAAGTGATAATGGCCAGCTTTGTCATTAGAAACCATGTTCTTAGCACTGGCTTAATTTTTAATATTTTCCCTTACCAGCAATATAAAAAAACTAGCTTCCGTCTTTATGGTGTATAACGTAAAATTGCAAAAGCCCCCATACACCAGGCTTTAAACACAGTAGCAACTTTTTAAAGCTTCTTTGGATGTGTTTTCAAAGATAGTAGCTCTCTTCTTTTCCCCATTTATTTCCTTAATTGAAACTAGAAGGTTTTCCTTGGGCTTCCATGCACATCATACCCAAAGAAAATGATGGGGTGGGGGACACTGGAGATTTTGCGCCACAGACAGTGCTAAGCACATTTGAAAATTTAATCTTTTGAAATTTTACAGTTGACCTAAAATCTTCATGACAACTTTCATGCTTCTAAAATTTCTAGTTCAATTTCTTGCTTCCAGTTCTACTTAGAATTGAGAAAAGCAGTAAGTAACACAAAGCTGAAAAAAATGGTAGAAAGAGGTCTAGTACTTTGGAAAATATCAGGTGCTCTTTGTTTTTTTAATAGGAACCATAAAACATATTCTTGCTTCACATGATCTATCTTGATCAGCCTAGCACGGAACCTGGAACAATTTACTGTAAAGGATCCCAATTTCTAATTTATCATTTTAAATTTAAAAGAAATCTACAGGCATACGCTAATTTCGAAATCATAACTTCATATTCAGAAACAACACTACAAAGTTTAAAAACATGTCAAATGCTAGCTGGGTTTTCAGTGTGAAAAACTGTTTTCAGTGTGAAAATGGTTAACAAGATTTCATCAATGTGTCTCTCTAAGGTGGGCAAGGACACCTTGTTGTTCAAACCCGCATTCACCTCTCATCCCATCACTGGCAAGGGGAAATACAGTAGATCTGCAGCGCCTCTGGCACTCAGTGTCTGCAAAAGCTTCACAAGCTGGTCGAGGGGTGTGATTGTCCTGCTCTGCTCCATGCTGGTGTGCCCTCACCTCGCGTCCTGTGGGCAGGTTTGAGCACCATGATATAAGAAAGATATAAAGCTATTACAGAGCTCCCAAAGGAGGGCAACAAAGATAGGGAAGGGCCTCGATGGGAAGCCAAATGAGGAGCAGCTGAGGTCCCTTGGTCTGTTCAGCCTGGAGAAGAGGAGACTGAGGGGAGACCTCACTGCTGTTACAGCTTCCTTGTGAGGGGAAGAGGAGGGGCCAGAACTGATCTCTTCTCTCTGGTGACAGTGACAGGACCTGAGGGAATGGCCTGAAGTTGAGTCAGGGGAGGTTTAGGTTGGATATTAGAAAAAGGTTCTTCAGCCAGAGGATGGTTGGGCACTGGAACAGGCTGCCCAGAGAAATGGTCACAGCACCAACCTGACAGAGTCCAAGAAGCGTTTGGACAATGCTTTCAGGCACGTGGTGTGGTTCTTGGGGCTGTCCTGTGCAGGGACAGGAGTTGGCCTTTGATGATTCTTGTTTTTCCCTTCCAGCTCAGGATATTCTATGATTCTATGAAAGTATGATAAACCTCTACAGCAAAACTGCCTGTCACATTCGCAGTGACTTAACATGTCAGTGTCTCTGAATAGCATAAAGTTCCTTCTCCGGCTTTGCACCATGTCCTTTTCACTAGAGGTTATTTAGAACCTGCTTGCCTTGTTTCCAGTGGAAAACTATGCACTAGATATCCTCTGACATCTAGAAATCTGGCAGATCTCTTCCCAAAGATAAATGAATAAAGCTGACGTTCTTTTAAGACAGGGAAGGTACTGAGACACTAAATTGAGGGTCTCAAACTTAGGTGTGAGAAGCTGAATGCCTCTGCAGGTGTTCAGTCACAAGATTTGCAAATGTTGTCTCCAGTCAATGGGAAAGGAAAAAAACACAACCAGAAGATGTTTTGGAAGCCTACTTTAAATGCTCTGAACTGTTCTGACACTCCTGAGGAATGTTTGAGCAGTTAGTGTAGTAAGAATAAAGAGAAAGATTATTGAACTGGAAGCTTCCTATCTCTGTCTAAGAAGGAAAAATTTAAGGTGAATATTGTACCACAAAGCTCTTTCAAGCAGAGCAAACAGATTCGTGTTTTCCTTTTAATGTGAAGGCATGAACTGGTGCTACTCCTTGTACAGCACATGTAATTTGGGAAAGTTTCCTCTTTCAGCTGCCTCAAAAGCTAATTGGAAGTGATAAACCACTCCAGAGATTCTAGGTGTACTAAATTATTCCCTGGAGAGGTGACTGGCTAGAGAGGAAAACCTTGGTAATTAAGATCGTGAATTAGACACTTCAGTTAAGAAGATTGAACACAAGCTAAGGAGATTTAAAGAAAAAAAAGGATGAAACATTACAGCTAAGAAAAGGTAATGATACTCTATATGGAAATATACACATAAATTGAATTCTCTTTCACCCTAATGGAAAAAAAAATCCTAATACACATATAATGCATATATTTTAGAGATCCTTCAGTCTGCCAAAACTTTTGAAATGATACTGTATATGTGTACCTAACTTTTTGTCTGATTGTGAAATACCTGTTACTGGATATTCCAGTCACTCTTTATTGTGACTGTGAATAGGGTCACACAGACCATGAAATCAGTTGCAAAAGGGTTATGGTCTGAGAAATAGTAGAAAGGTAAATAAGTACTGCTTGGTCTTTGCTAGTGAAGTTGATGACATAAAACGTTACTTACAGATTTTGACAAATTTTATATATGCAAATATACACATATATATATATACACACATATATAAATTTAAGAAAGGGTCTTTTTCAATTTGAAACCAAATGTGACCTTTAAAAAAAAGAGGGGAGGTGGGAGAAATGATTAATGGTCTTAATGAATATGTAGAACAGGCAAGCTGGAAAGGTTACAAGTTAAATCATTTTTCTGCCTGTAAATGCAAATAGTTCTTCCCACAGTTGGTTATGCAACACTGATGCAGGAATATTTGCAAATATTTTCACAAATCCTATTCAAAAGCCACAAAATGCCAACACATACTGTTGGTCAGTAAATAGTTTGGAAGACACAGAGGGCAGTGTGCAGTTATAAGCCAAGGAAAGAGTCAGAAGGCTACTCTTAGGAGTGAGAGTAGGCAGAAGAGAGCCAAGGAACTGCAAAAAAGTTATGTACTAACATATTAGAGATCTGTGGATAAAAATCTTGACAAAGTCTTCTTTCACAGCTTCTGCGTGATAAATTTCTTCTGCTAGTTTGTTGCTGTTGGAGAACTTGCTCCCTGTAAACTCTTGGAAGTTGTGTGAAGGTAAAAGCCTTCTTTATTCAATGAAACACTTTAAGTACTTTTGGATAAGAACAATTTAGTGAAATGAACTAAAGTGTTTTGACTGGATCTTCTTTTGTTCTAATACTGTTTGTAGTGTTTATAGACAGGCTTTGCAGATGTGCTTGTAATCTAATATCAAAAGAGAAGCAAAAAGTTGTATAGAACAGATGTACCATAGAAATGCATAAAAAGTAGTTGCTACATCAGAATCTGGAGAAGTGTATGACAATCTCAGATATATTCTGAAGAAAGGAAGCAGAAAATAGCCTTTTAAGGCACATTGTAGACTCTCAGATCTTGTAGTCTCCTTTACACACAAAATATGGCAAAGGTTTAAAGAAAATTTTGTATATTATCTTTAAGAGCACACACATTTAAATAATGTAATTTGGAAGATACTGACTATGCAACTTTCTCCACTCTAAATTACCTAGATCTTCCATTAATAGACCGATTTTTTAATAATGAGTTCACTCTGCTTGTATACTTCCAGCTATAAGTGTAGCTCAGTGTACCTGAATTTAGCAGTTGGGTGAGAAAGCAGATCTTTCCAGAAGATAAAACACAGTCTGAGTGCTCTGTTTAACCTGACCATGAATTTTCTCAGAAGTCTTGCAGGCAGTTTTTCTTTGTAAAATGGGGTTCTACAGTCACATACTCTACTATTTACAAAGAGCTGGAAAACCAAATAAAAGACTTCTCTGGGTGCAGCAAAATCAGCTGGCAAAGAAATATTACCTAGGAACAGGTGTCACCTGGTAGGAAAAAGACGAGACAGAAAACAGAAGACACTGTAATCTAAATGTCTAATTGCAGATGTGTGTAACAGATCTATTCAAGACTTTGATCATTTGTGATACATCGTTACCAAGAGCACCTCTTTGAGTGGTCAGACTACTATTTCATCTCTGTACATTTGCCTAAAATAACCAGGCTAGTCTGACTAATAAACCTAATAAAATTTGAGTAGAAAACTTACATATGCAATTTATTTCCCTGTTCTTTTTAAATTTGTGTTTCATTTTCCTAGTGGTGAATTTTTCCACATGACCAAAGTAATGTGAATTCTTCATTGGATCAAGTTTTTCCTGCATATAAAAGGGGCAAATAAATATTCAGAGGAAATTTATGATGTTATGAAGCTCTTTTCTCTTCTGAGCATCAAAATAAGAGAACTATAAACTGTAAATCCATTATAATTAATTTAAGCAATTTTCTAATGAGCTAACAGAAGTGGAACAGATTTGAGTTGATGTGAGATATTTATTTAATAGAATCACTTGCTGTTTTAAAAATTTTTTAGCCATTTCAGATGATGTAAGTCACTGTAAGATGTTCATCCTGTCCTTAAGCATCCAGAGGTCTGGTTGCAATGCATATGCAAAGACTCCAAGAAGAAAACGAATCTATGATGATCCTCTATTATGATGACAAGTAGAAATACTATTCTTCTCACTAAAGGGAGCTTATACATGCTTTTGCAGTTTGTAAAGGATTTATTATGCTTGGCTGAACTTACATGAATAAAGTAGAAATCAGTCTGAATTTTCTCTGAAACCTGAACTGAATTTTCTGCTTTTCTTTCTTTGACTCAGAACAGATTTTCTATTCTGTACATATAATTAAAAATCTACAACATATACTGATAAGTCAATAAATGTTATGAATCTATAATATTTTTGTGGTCTATACTCATTTTGGATTCTATGCATTTTTGCTTCCTATCATTACATGTTTTAAATGGCTGTTCAGCAGATTTGCTGGTTGACATCTAGTGGTTCAAGTTTGCTGATATCATGGTTAAAAGAAATAAGCCCTCATAGGTGTATCAGGGTACTAACAGCAAATGCCAGGATATGTGTCTTTCAACTCTGCATGTGTATATCAGTCTATGTCCAGGGGCCCAAGTAACCGAAAATCCCTTGAATGCCAGCAGATCTCACCTGTGTTTTGCATTTTGCTAAACAGATGGGAAACAAACTCTCGGTATTTCCTTCCTGAAAGAGGCATAGAGGAAGAATCTAATAATAATCATATAAATGAATGGCATTTCTGCTTGAAACATTTCCGAGAGAGCACTATACACAAGCAAGAAATTGCTATAACTGACTGCAGACGGTAATTTAAAGAAATTAATACATTATTAAGTAGACTTGTCTTCCCTTCTAAAACTGAATAAGGAGGTCACTGAATTAGTTTTCTTTAATGAAGTCTGTGACAGGTATTTCCGACAGAGAGACAGTAACATCATCAAACCCAAATATTAATATTTAAGACTTTAGCTGAAATCACAGTCTTTTTTTTTTATTGAAGTAGGGATCTGATTTTGTATGTTGTTTTTAAGCAATTGGCAGAAAGATTCGTCTCTGAAGCTATAGGACCCACTACCATTTACACCTGGTTTTTAGCAGGGAAACTCTAAGGTAGGCATTTCACACTTCAGCGAATCATGTATGGTTTTCATTTGGTTTTTTCAGCTTCTTAGGGAATTCTTGTTTCCTCCACCATTCCTAGAAAGTCAAGTTCAGTGCCTCCAGGAAATACATCTCCACTGCTGCCCTGATTGATTAGGAATTAAACAACATCATCATTATATGAAATTCTTTACTAGGAAGAAATTCTTTACTGTGAGGGAGGAGAGGTACTGGAACACCTTGCCCAGAGAGGCTGTGGGTGCCCCATACCTTGGAGTGATCAAGACTGGGTTGAATGGGTCTTTGAAAAACCTGGCCTAGTGGACGGTGCCCCTGTTCATGGCAGAGGGGTTGGAATGGACTCCCCAGGGAGGTGGTGGAGTCACCATCCCGGGACGTGTTTAAGGAAAGACTGGATGTGGCTCTCAGTGCCATGGTCTGGTTGACAAGGTGGTGTTTGGTCACCGGTTAGACTCGATGATCTCAAGGGTCTTTTCCAACCTAACTCTGTGATTCTGTGCACTAGATGGTCTTTAAAGTCCCTTCCATCACAAACCATTCTATGATTTTATGATCATTAAGATCTTGGGTCAAGACACTAGCATGCAAGAAAAGACAAGGACCATGCTCACTGTGCCCTTCCAGAATCCCTCAGAAATTCTGTGGCCCATGTTACACATTTCACAGAGTGTTTTTGAACACTATGCTTATGCTTTGCATCACTTGTAATGTAAACAGAATATTCTCTGAATTTATTCTCTGCCAGTTGCAGCCTGCACGTTGTGCCAGTTTAGTTGTTCACCTTGTGTCAAGACTTAGCTGATGGGTCAGAAACTACAGCCAGTTTTTCTTTCACCTGATCATCCAGAGTTGTATTTGGGTAGAATTATTTTCAGGCAAATAATATTTTTAAATTAATTTTCATCCTATTTTCTATGCCTTAGTGTACTTCATTAGAACATGAGCTTACTTCAGAGATCCTTTTTGTGCCTTTAAATCTCATATTGAAAATATGCAGCCCCTTTTAGAATCATGAACAGCATAGGAAAGGGCTTGTTTCAGGACTAAGCTCATGGATGAATAGATTAATGCTGAGTAAGTAGGGCCAAGCATTTCAATACTTTTTATCAATTGGAACCTCATTATCTCTTTTGAAGATGCAAGGCTTGTTTCAGAGTTCTGATTTATTTGTTATTTTTGTTCCTGATTGAACGTACCACTTGCCTACATTCAGCTTTTTATATGTGTTTGTTCCTACTGAGTTTGAGAATTCCATATTTGGGACATGTTCTCTCACATTAAAGGCTATGAAATTGTAATAAAAGAATAAATGTTCCTGGTGCATATCTCATACATTACAGTTTTCTATAGACTTATCTGTTTTGTATCCCATGACTAGAAGGCATAGAGCTTCACGATGATTCTAAAACAAACAGAACTAACTAGATATCTTCTGAGACAGCTTTCAGCAGAAAATCAATATCCTGAGCCCAAAATGTTTTCATTCCTGCATCTTACTACCATATTTACTTATATGGACTTTATAATAATTCTCTGAAGTCATTCTTGGTTACATTCTTGCCTAGCTACCCTAGATCAGAGACTCAATACCATTTTTTCAGGCTTGGGTGATGTCTGGTCTGTGCAATCCCAAAATTTTGGATCTTTGACCAGATCTAGGCAGACCAGCTAGCAAAATAATTTTGGATAAGTATGCCAGATGAACTGCTTATAAGATGACAGAAGTAAATATGTCTAATACAGCCAGGAATACCTGAGTATTTTTTGTCATGGAGATGAGAACTTAAAGTACTTGACAGACTTAACCTTGGCTCAGACTTTCCCTTCTGTCACAGAGATCTTGAACATCAAGAAATTTCTCTCATTTTCATTACATTATGGCAGCTGTTTTGTATTCTCCCTGTAAGACTGTATATTTACACAATAAGGAAACTGGGCATGAATTATATGGAAAATGCATTAGTCAAGTAAAGTCTAATGCCCCGATCAATCAGTGTTGTATTTGAATACAACAATGTAGGTACGATTATGATTAGAAATCTCTGAAAAGGTAGAAGGAAAGTACCACGAACTTTGTTATGACCTAAAATTTCTGTATTCTTTCAGTGAAGAAGCAGAATGCCTTCACTAAATTGAGAAAGATTAGAGGATGGACAGCTCTTCGTGAAAAGCAGATTAGCAGGGTAGTAGCAAACATCTTCATGCTATCAGGATTGTCTTGACAATGGAGAAGAACAAATTGCAGTCTGTGAATTTGAAATTGCTTTCCTAATGTTACTTTTCAAACATACCTGTTTATCTCTGGACTGTAGGAATTAACATCACTCTACTTAATAGCAAAGGCTGACCTGTTGATTTATTTGAGGGATTAAGGCCAGTGTTACTATGGCTTTTGCCATAAAAGGAGGAGCTGGAAGAGTGGAATAAAGACTTGCTACCCTCAAAATCATAACAAAGTAATCTTAAAGGTACTATGGCCACTTCCATAATAGCTTTTGTGGTCTAAGTTTAAAGGAAAAAAATTGTCTTTCAAGGATTAGCAGTCCATTAAGAATTCATTACTTGTTCACTTCTCTAATTTTGACTGGCACATTTTCTAGTTTGTTTTCTCAAGGGTGGTTTAGTTAGGAGAACTTTTGGTGTACTAAGAAGTGAAAACTTGGTCTTATACATGTGGCCTCAATAAAAAGGGATTTTTTATTTATGTCTGATCATAGAAAATACTTTTGATGAAGTAATAAGAAAATTAAGCCCAGGGGTTTATGTATAACAAAATGCTGTACCAACATGTAGTATTTAGGAAACTGGAGTGGGATCCATGAAACCAGATACATTTTTCAAATCCTTGCCCAAGAAGACTCCTTGTAACTAGGTAACTCTGGCACCTCATGACATGTTAGCACAAAGAGGCAGAGGTGTGACCCGTGGTCTCCACCCACACTTTGAGGAGACTGGATATAAGACAGATCCAGTCCAGAAATAGGTATATACATTACGCCAAGCCTATGCCTGCATATAGATCCATCAGACTGCCCTTAACAGGTCACTGTTGTGGTTATCACCTGCAAGAGTGCAGCTACAAGCCATTTGCAGACTGAAAATAGCTTGTCTTCCACCAGCTTGGTCTGCTGTCATTTAACTCAGCTTGACTCATACTGATGTACTTCAGATAATCCTTTTAGATGATGGTTCTCTACATTCACTGTGTGGCCACAGAAGAAGGATCAAAAGGTTGAGTCCCATGCCTTCTTTGACCCAAATCTGCAAGTCCTACCTCTTCACCCAGAATACAGGCTGGGATGGACATGCACTTCAGGCTGAAGCTGGGCCATATTGCACAACCAATAAGGACAGGAAAGTCTGGACCAGTAAGGAAAATAAAAAAGAAAAAAGAAAAAGAAAACATAAATATTTCACTGGAGAAAGGTCTTGTGGTTATACCAGGAACAAGAAAGGTCCAGTGTTTTGACTGTTTCTTTTAATCCATTTATTAATTTTATCTCATGACTCTTTTGTGCAAACAATGTAAGTAATTTGACACAGTAGGAACTGACACCTGCAAAAACTCAAATAAAATGTAGTTGAAGGCACCTGGATCACATTTTTAGTGTTAAATTTCGCACAAGTTGCACTTCGTGATCTTAACGCAATATTGGATATAGCTCTAAAATTTTTCTGAATAGTATTGGGCTGAGAAATTATTTTAAAGTTATTTATGACTTGTGAGTACTATTCCCTTTTGCTTTCCTCCCTAAACCACATATGCTTCTTAATTTGGGCTTTCCTTTCTAGAAATTACAAACTCAATTTGCTTTGGCCTAGGATTTTGATTTTTAAGGGAGAAGGTAATGTCCAAAGTTATTACTCAGTAATATATAGAGAAGTGGTAATTTGATGCTAATGACTTTTTTTTGATAAAAATTTTTGTCATTCCTTGGAAGTTACTATACTGCTTTTGGTGCATATAATTTAAAGGCCTCTAGTCTCGAAAGATTTATTGTCATGATTAATTTTAAACATCTGCTTAGGTCATTGGTTTTTATGAGGTTACTTGTGCTCAAAGTTAAGCATGTGAATATTTTATGTAAGAGAAAGGCCGTCACTTGCTACAGCCTAACAGGGTTAAAAGAAAAAAAAAAAAAAAAGTTTAAAATAGAAAAGTTGTGAAAGCTACATTACAAGAGCCCCAGTAAAACATGTTACTGCAATATTTAAAATATTTTAAAATAATATTACTTTTTTAGAAGTGCAAAAGCCATATTTTCAATATTTTAAAAATCAAATAAGAAATTAAAATGTAAGTATAAATATGCTAAGGTAATGGGTAAAAAGAAATGGGGTTAGTCTAGGAACTCAAGAAGTTCTCCAATATTCTTTTGGCCAAAATAGGCTTTGTCATTATATATACATAAATGCACCCATACACATACCTGTCATAAAAGTGAACATTTTGTTTACTTTTATTGCTTGCTTTTTATTATTGGACTTATTGTGGGTTAAGTCCCATAGTCAGCTAAGCCCTGCACAGCCATTCACTGCCCCGCAGTGGGATGGAGGAGAGAATCAGAAGGGTAAAAGTAAGGGGGCTCATGGGTTGAGTTAAAGATATTTTAATAGGTAAAGCAAACGCTGCAAACACCAGAAAGCTGAACAGAGGGCAGGTTTAGATATCAGAAAGAAAATCTTTACCATAACGGTGGTGAGGCCCTGGAACAGTCTGCCCAGAGAGGCTGTGGAGTGTCCCTCACTGGAGATATTCAAAACCCACATGGGTGCAGATCTTTGCCATGTGCTCCAGGGCGACCCTGCTTGAGGGGGGAATTTGGGCCAAATTACCCCACTGGGGTCCCTTCCAGCCACACCCATTCTGTGATTCTGTGAAATGAGCAATTTCATATCTGCCAGAAAAGATTATATGGACTTTTTAGAAATGTCTTAGGCACATGCAGAAGGACCTGTCTAGGAGAGTTTCTGTGATTGCCAACAGTGTCCCCAGGGTGTTTGTCAATACATCAATCCACAAAAACAGTGCCTATTCATTGGTCTAAGTCTTGATCTAGCAAGAGCTTCCTAGAGTAAGGACATGATGGCAGGGCTGGCTGAAATTCCCACCTGAAGTGGTTCTGTGATAATTTGTTGAATGCACTCTTTGAAACTGGATAGCAGCTCAGTCAGCCACCTCCTCTCACATCAGTTCCTTGTCTCATCTTTGCTCACAATGGATGTGAAGTTCTGGACCACTCTGGGAACAGATGACTGAATGTCCTGGTTATGTGCACAGGCAGATCTCTGACATACTTGTTGTCCACAAATGTAACTGAATTTTCTTGTTATACAGCAGTTATTACTTTCATTCTATAAATTCTGCTAGAGGGTCAACTTGTTTACAAATACCATTTTCTTTTCAAAGAGGCTGGGGTTTTTTTTCTTTAATGCAAACAAGATAAAAAGGTTCTCCCCATGTAAATAGATCCATTCTTTTTTGTGAAAACTAAATTAAAGTATTTAAGCATTAATGTTTTTCAAGCCTTTCTTACCACCATTTTTCCCTGTTTCTTAATAGGCATGGGAAATCTACTCCCAGGTGAAATAATGAGCTACAGCCAGAGTTACAGCAGTTGGAGGGATATCCTTCCACTTTATTGAGTTAATCTTTATCAACTCTTGGAAGGTCATTCCTGACAGGTTTTGTCAGATCTGTTCTTAAGGGCTGCCAATCTTGAGTCTCTACAATTTAGTTCAGTAACCTGTTTAGTTCTTAGAAGTCCTTCTGATAGAAAATCTTTTTGTCAAAGTCTAGCCTAAAGTTTTCCTGCTTTATTCTAAATATGATACTTTTTGACTTCTCTCCTATGGACATTGAGAGCAGAAGATTTTACATACATTAAGGCAGCTATCATTTCTTCAGTTTTCTCTTCAGGCTATAACAACTCCTCTTATGCAAACTCTCTTACTAAGCCATAGGAGTTAGAATTCTGTTACTCTTATGGGGTTTTTTTCTGGATTTTCTCAAAATGTACCCTATCTTTCGGTTCTGCAAATGTCACGAACATGCTATCTTTACAATAGAGGCTATGTATTTTGAGAACAGAAATCAGATTTCTGAAAGGTTAAATTTCTAAATGAAAATGAAGTGAAAAAAAATTATTGATTTTCACATGGGAAATCATCATAAAACATATGGATAAAAATAGTTTTTATTTTGTGGGTTCTGCCCAATCAAGCTTTGAGTTTTATTCAGTATGGCAGAAATTCAGGGAGCATCATCCTATAGTCTCAGATTGAGCAAAATTACATAATCATGTACATCAAAAGTACTGTGGGAAAGTTTATATTTCATTAAGCAAGTGGACTGATGAACTGGTTCATAAAAGAATTATCCAAGGGCTCCTGGGTTCAATATACCAATGGATCCCAAGCCCATTGGTTTCTTCTCATATCTTGGCCATCTTTGCCAGCACAAACCTTGCTCATTGCCTCTGATCATTCTCCCACGGCCAGTTGCTGGTTGTACTTCATGATTTAGAATTGAAGTATAGAAGGAAGGAAAGCTAGAGGCAAAGATTTGCATTGACCCCTTTCCTGCTTATTTTCTTCCCATTGTTTGGGATCACACAAGTGGCAGCACCTTGCACAGCAATGGTATCAGGCATATAGTTTGTTGCGTGAAACTCTTACAGAATAATTATTCTTCAGCTAGGGAGAGTTTAATTTATACTTGCCCTGTGTCATATATTTTTTATCTATGTATCTGCAACTTACCAAAGAATGATTTTTGTTCTGATCTGGTATCATGGTTCTTTACTGTTATGTTATATATTCGTTTTAATGATGATTAATTTTTTATGATTGATTTTTCCATTGCAAAAATCAGTCTATAGCTATTGTATTTCTTAACATCTTAATGTTCTCCCTTCTGCCACTAAATCCCTTTCCTCACTCTTTGTTATTTTTTGGCTTTTCTCTGCCAACTGATCATATTTTGCAGTTTCCCTTTTTTCCATTGCCTCTTCTCTGTGTTGTTCCACAGATACAGGAAAACAAAGGCAAAGACACAGAAAAGTATTTCCACTTTTTACTCGGGCTATTGTGTTTATGTAAGTCTCTTGCTGTCCTTATTCTTCATCTGTCTATCTTTCTCATGTGTTTTTAGGACAGTGACTGTGCTTGGTTTGCTGATGCTGGTAATGTTTGTAACAACATTCCTGAAGTTTTACTTCCTTTATTGCAGTTCTTATATTAGAAAAAACACACTTATAAAAATCCAACACTTGTACTGCCCTTTCCATCTGCTATGCCACTGAGATTCCACTGAGATGGCACTTAGAAAAGGCTTTATCACAGTGCATAAAATTCAGCAGGAACCAGCAATAATTAGGTTAATGTTATTTATTTCTCTGATTATAGTAATTTTCTTATCAGGCTGTCAGTGTTGGGATAACTTGTTCATGTTTTCAGACTCTCTGCTAAGATGACTTCGAGCAACTGAAAGAATATTTTGTTAATGTATAAAATTTGAACGCAACATGTGGTCTTATGGCTTTTGATAATTAACCACAGCCACCATAACGTCCTTCATTTTACCTAAAAGTTTGTCCTTGAATAAATTCTAGGCCTCTTCTGTTCTCATTGTGCTTTGTGATGATCTTTGCCTTTTCATTGATTCAGCACTTACCTTTGAGCCTTACTTTTCAAATATGTTGAATTTGCCTTTTATCAGCTTAAAAACGTGAATCTCATGCATATTTACATTGCAAGCTGTGACAGCTCTGGAAGAGGTCAGTTGTGTCAACTGCTCTATACATCCACAAGAAACTCTATTATCTCTTGAACAGACACAGCTTTACAATGTGTAAAACTAAGCACATTTTTCTGATAATATTACCTTCTTATTTTGAAACTCATAGTTCGGGTGTTTAGTTTTACAGTTTTGAATAAGAATGGTCTTAAATTAGGACTGAAAAAGAAGAAAAGTAAAGTTTGAATGAAAAAGTCTGAAAAAACACTGTAGTTTTGTGGCTGTCACCAAGGAACAGTGTTAGCTTTAAAATTATAGCTCTGACTTCCTTTTCATGGTAATATCAATTTTTCTAATTATGGTATGATAAGGGCAAAGAATCTTAACCAAAAAAAAAAAAAACCCAACAAAAAAGTCTGTTGAATCAGAAATTTCACAGCTAGAACCTGATTCAAAACTCTTCTTTGCAGTACAAGGACACAAAATATTTGCATTTCATTGCTTTTAATTTTATCTTCTCTTTTTTGTAGCTGGACTTGTTCTGTTAACTCATTTTAAAAATATACATCTCATTATGATGATCGACACCGGGGTAAATTATTGGTGAGATTGGGTTTTGTCTTGAATTGGATTTGAAGCTCATGGGAAGAGTCGTGACAAAGGAAAAATTACCCAAGTACAGTAGGTGAACTCAACCCTGACCTTCAACATTTCAGAGTAGGAGCTGCATGAAAGAGGAAAGATGAGGCTAGGACAGCTGTAAGCTAAGAAAAGAAGAAACAAGGCAAGGGTTTACAAACATACAAAATAAAAATAACCTCTAGTGGGAACTGTTTTATTTATTTTAGAGGAATCCTAACCCACCCATAGATATGTTCTTAAAAGAAATTGCAAAGTACTGCTGGCACTGTTTCCTTTGCTGCCATTTTGCTGGTTCCTAGGATCACTCTGAGTTATATTGGTCTGATATAAATATTTTAATCTGTTTCACAGTTCCAAGATATTCTTTTTAAAGTGACAAGGTATTTATTACACTACAAAAGAAGTTATACAACAATATTTTTGGAGCCTCATGCTGCTCTGATAATGACAGGCTGAATTTATCCAGAATGAGACTCTTAACATCCAATGAAAAACGATGACCGAGCTCTTCCCACTGCTAAAAAAAATATTTAGAAAGTAGAGCTAATGGTAATTTATCATTTATGACAGTATCTGGCAAACACTTTAAACCTTGTTGTATAGCTTTAAATTCCATACATAAGTTAGCAATGGAAAACTGAAGTTACTATCTTCAGAAATGATTAAGGGAGATATTTCAATGCAAAAATATGGAAAAGGGAAGAAGGCAGCACATGATATTTTTACATTGAGTTAGAACAGACTTGTGACAACTTCATGAAATATTTTGATAGAAGGAAGAACACTTCCATCAAAATGTTTAATTTTTTGAGCTCTTATTAATACATGCCTCAGTCTCCTGTTAGACTATGGAATATATTGTTTCATGGTCTAGTACAGCAGAATTCAGACAGGATTTCTGTGAAGTGTCAGATGTAATGTCACTTGTTTTAAATAAGATTCATGTCTGGGGAATTTACCTTCATTTGAATATTAGGAAATTGTCTCTAATAGAGGAAAGAAATTATCATTCTTCTTCAAAATGAGGTGTTTGAAAGGACAGCATAGGAATATCAGCAGATATTGTTTCTTGTGTCACAGAACCTACATATTTTCAGTGTTAAGTCTTCCATTTCTTCAGCCAAGAAAAAAGAGAAAGGAAAAAAGGGGTTCTACCCAAGTGTTAGATGACAAGGTTACTGTGTTGTGAAATGTATTTTTTCTGATTTCCTCTCAAGTCTTTTTCATTTGCAGAAGATGCTAGGAAACAAGTTAACAAGAGCTGAATGTAAGGTCCTTACCCAGAACTCTTCGCTGCACTGGGCCACCTATTCTGCCTCCATTCATAGCCTCAGAATTTTATCAGAGATTCTCACAGCGACAGGGGGAGATTCAAACTGCTTAAAAAGGCAGCAAGAAATACATCAGCATACTGTTCCTCTTACATATCTACCCAAGGTATCATCCTATCACATTCTGATCTTTTTGGCTTGCTTTAATTAAGAAAACATAACTAGACCTGGGTTTTGTTTCATTGCTATTAAACCACAAGGTGTAGGGTTTAGTATGCATTGGAAGAAAACAGATGTGCTTGAAACAAACCAAGAAAAAGTGTTATTCCAAATATCCTTTATAATTGTGTCTATTTTAGAAAAAAAAAATTATTTGCCCACATTTGCAGGCTCATTTGAGCAAATTTTAACACTTTTTCATACTGAATAGCATTGCCCTTGGTAAACAGTGTCAGAGAGATGATCACTGAAATAAAGGTGGCTTTCATCATCAGTAACGATAAAAATCTGGTCCTTACACGTTTGCCATTTCTTCTTAAACTATCTGGTATCCTAATTAGTACAACAAAAGATTAAACTTTAACCTTGTTTTGGAGACTTTTCATTTTTAGGGAATTTTAAATGGTCAGAAAGAAGGCTGTCATTGCCAGTCACACACACAGTGTACCATAAAAATAACTGAAACGTGGGCCAGCTGCAGATTAAGAAAGGCAGCAACTTGAAAGTCACTTCTTTACTTCTTTAGCCTTCGTGCAGACTTCCACTAAACTACATGCTTTAGGGGAAAGAAGAAGTAATTTTTTTGTTTTGTTTTGTGCCTGTGTGAGGAAGAAAGTGGAAATGGTATTGAAAACCCTGTAGATATCCAGTAAGGGTTCCATTTGGCTGCTGCATCCTTTGCCTCTGTTTCTTTCTATATTTTTCATTTGTATGTTTTAATTTTCAGGGCACTTTGAAATGCACTATTCAAGTTGAATTATTCCTCTCTTGGAGTTTCTGCAATAAGACTGCAGTGAATCTTGCTCTTTGTAGCCCCAGCTCTATCAGAAGGCAGAGGAGTTTTATTTCTTTTTGTATGTGTGTGTCAATTGAAAAAATTTATTTGAAGACTTTGAGAGTGAAAGAAAAAGCTAAAAAGAGGCTAATAAAAGTCAATATCTTCCCTTTGAGCAGTGTCAATCAATTTGAGTGAAATAGATTCTCTGCTTGTTCAATAAGAAAATTACTTTGTGTCACAAATGACCTGGAGAATTCTTGGGTGTCCTCATTATCAAGAAATACCTGGTGTTCTGGTCTAGCATTACCTATTTAATTGGCAGTGGCTTATTTGTATTAAGTTATCTGTTTCAGACAATTTAGAAGAAAATACCATTTTATTAAATTATGTCAAACTGAAAGATAAGTAGCAGTTCCAATGACAAAAAGTGCTATGGTAAATTTCGAAGTATTTGGAATTATAACAGCATGGTAAATTGATAGTGTGTAGTGGATGCTTAATCAACTTGGCAAAGACATAGGTCTGAAAGTTTTTTAATACTTTCATAATACTTTTTGTAATACTCCTATTCAAAGAGAGATTCCATTATACACTTATTCTCTCTTATCTGGCTCATATTTTAGTGGTAACTGCTGCAGCAAAAAATACAGAGAAAAATGTAAATTTACTTATAAGGTCTTTTTCATTTAAGTGGTAAAAACATTCAGCTTCTACATTGAATGCATCTTTCCTGACAATATTCATCATGTAAGTCACAGTGAGACTTTAAAATAGTAGAAATATTTTTTAAAATAAATTTATTATCTTTATAATAAATTATTCTAATTAATAATTTGTCTTTAGGCAACTAATTTACATCTAGTTACCTAACAAAGTTATTTTTTTAAATATAACATATGGTTATGATATACTTAGAACATCATGCTACAGCGGGCTTCACTTGGGGAATGCTAAGGACTATTTTGTCTAAACATGCATGACAGGCTTGTTTTATCTGGCTTCTGATTTAATATTTTTTCTTTTTTTTTTTTTTTTTTTTTTTATTATTCTTTT
>VZRO01006481.1:355001-369183 GCA_013397915.1 Daphoenositta chrysoptera
AAAAAAAAAGGAAGATGAAACTGACAACAATAAGAAGGTTAAAGTTCCCATTGTAAGGTAAACTGTAAACATTGTTCCCCCTAGATGAGATCTATATATTTTCTGAGAGACATCCTTCAAGATCCTTCTACCACTACCCCTGCAGTTAATACAGACTAGCATTATATCAGTAAAGGATTATTTTGATGTATCAGCATGTTTTATTCAAAAGCCTTTTATATCCACCTTGGTTGTCCATTTCAGCCTATTGAACATCAGTAGGTGTATTCATTGACATGCTATTTGAGTTGTTATTCTTAGGCAGCATCTATGATTATGAAGAAAAGCTAGATAAGGGATGTGATTTTCTAGTTGCTGAGTAAAAAGCAGCCACTTAAAATCAGATGGCTGTTTTTGGCTACAGCTCAGTCCTTGTTATTGTATGCTTTCTTTTAATTATGGTTAAATTTCTACCCCTGGAATCTACAATAATGAGCAAAATGTTGTGAAATGCAGATTTTTTTACATTATTAATCTCACCTAGTAGCTCTGTAACACATTAATCTCTGAATAACCTTCAATTCATACTATAACATGAATGTTAATGGTAGAAATTAGAGTTGAAAATAGCTATTTGGCTTTCTATTTCATGTAGTCACTAGATTGTTCCCTAAAGAATATTTTCCAGTGCTTTGTCTCATCTAGACTTAAGTGTACTGAGCAATAAAGCTTCTACTACTTTCCTTTGGAGACTGCGTCACCATGTAATAGATTTCACTATTGGGATTCTTTACCCTATTCAATCGCAGTAAAATATTTCACCTTCCCTGAAATGGGAAAGAAGAAAAACATAGCAAAAGCAAAAAATTTATTGGCTAGAAGCTAGCAATAGGGCTCTCTACAAAACAGGGATGTTACAACTCTTAAAGTATCATTCCTTCTATGGTAGTATTTTAATTTCCTGTGACACGAAACCTGCTGTTGCGTTTTTAATCACATTTTCCTAAGGTAAAGGCAAATCCTACCTGTTCCCCTTGGCTGTATCAGTTAGCTCTCATTTCACGTTTCTTGTTTGTAGTTGCAAGAACGTCTTGCCCTTGAAAATGAAGTGCTGAAATAGCCACATAACCACCAAATTTCTTTAAGTCGTATTTATTAAAAACAGTGAAAATGGATCTAAGACAAAATAAGTGTATTGAGATGTCATCACCTTTATGAGGCATTATCTTCTTATTCCCCAAGGAGGGAACAAACTTCCATAAGCAAGAGAATAAGTTGTTATTTTTCAAATTAATGGATCAGGGGCAAGGATGAGGATGGCAGTTACACACATTACTTGGCCACTGGCTAGAAAATACCAAAATGACTGACAGATATACATACAGTCACCCATTCCTAACATGTTCCTGGCACACAGCATGCAGAATATTTTGATGAGTGCTTGGATTCAAGAAAATATATATTCTGGGTTGTAAAATAGTCTAGGCACTGTCAAACAATATTATATGAGGCTACAGGAAGGGAACAGAGTAAGGTAAAGGGCAGTTCAGGAAACAATAGAACTGTTTATGTGTAATACGGCTTAACTAGCAAGTTAGAGTGTTAGGGGGAAAGGATACATAGAAATTGCAGGGAAAGACAGACACACACAGGTGAATGCACATGCACACCCTCCCTCACACAGTCCTGGACAACTGCAGGTCAAAAGAATGAAGGGCTTCTGCAGCAGGCAGAGAGAGGGAGAGCCGCTTCTCTTGGAGCAGGCAGCAAAGGAATGCCGCTCCCTCACTACTCCAGTGATCTCACCAATTCTAATGAAACAATTCCTGTCATGAATACTTCTTCCTCCATACCCCCATTCCAAATCCTGTCATTTTACACAATATTTGTGTTTTTGGCAGTTTTCGCCTTTAGCCTCTGCCGACAAGTCTGCAATGTGCCCTGAGGGTGTTACTCTCACAGGCAGGTGCCTTATCCTGTTGCTCAGCTATTTTTTTTTTTTTTTGCTTACCTGCTTCTTTTCTTTAGTTTGCTGAAAGGAGTCTTTTCCCCATTGTCAGTGTTGTGCATCTTCAGTGACCAGTAATTAATTGACCATCTGGGGATTGTTTGTAGGTCTAGGTCGTCTGCTTTCATATACATTTTCAAGGTACTTGCTATTATCTCATGCTTAAACTCGACATCATAACAAGAGACACCTGGTACCAAGCTCAAATTCACACAGCCACTTCTCATAGCAAGTTGGTAACATGTTTCAAAGGTCAGGACACAGTCTTTGCAGAGTTGGCATAAGCTTTCATTTGCATTTTTACTGGGCAGCTGTACAGTGTCCCTGTTCTGTAAACTAGAATTCCTTTTTTTGTTGGATGCGTGGCTGGTAGGAAGGGGGAGGGAGATTAAAAGAAAAGAAATTAAGTCACCTGCACTGCCAGTGAGTACATCCCTTGCAAATTTAAATAGATACAGTTAAATGGCTTTTCAACCTGTCTAATCAGGTCAAAATATTGTGGTTAAAAGATATTTAGCTCTGTTCTTGGAGACGGCAGTTTCTTCAGGCTGCAGTTTTCTGTTCTACACAAGTTTTGTACCTTGTTTAAGAAATCAAGAAAGATAATCTGGTGTTTCAGAAACATACACAGTTTTTGTTTTCAGATTTCAAAGAGTTAAGTCTTTTGTTTTAGGATAATTTTGCAATCAGGTACAGATCAGAGTATGGAATAGAAACCTTCTGTGTCTTATGCATTTTCATAAAGGTAATTTATTTTTTTATTTTGTTTGGTGGTTAAGTAGAAAAACTCACATCATCCCAAATAATTATGTTCCAGCCTTGATATTTTATAGCTATCCATCAAAATTCCTTGACATAATGCTACTCATGTAAGTGAAGTTACAGCTAAGGTAAATATGTATGTCTTATTGTCTGCTTAACAATTATATGGTCATGAGTCGATGCAAAATATATATCTATGGAATATAATTCCAAATGCATCAGTTCCTTTATTTTAGAATACATTTAATAAAAGTTTCCTCTAGAAATCTGATTATAGCTAGTTTTAGTAACTTTGGCTCTTTCAATGTGCTGCTAAATGCAGTAGGGAAAATTCTGACATATTCAAATTACTTTCCATGAATACTTATATAATTTAAGTAATATTTTAAAATGTGACATCTGTTGGAGAAATTGTTGTTACCTTCACATTTCCATTCCCAATGTACTTGGATGTTTGTGAACCCTTAATTCACAGAATGGCATTTCTTTTTCAATATAACCAAACTGTGAATATAGAATATAGAGTGGTTTTGTTTTGTTTAGTATGGCTTTTTTTTTTTATGGATATATTTGCCTCTACTTTCAGGGTACTTCTTTAAATGAAAAATTAACCTGCTATAAAAGGAAACAAAGATTTGTCAATGAGGTAGGATATGACTTCTCTCTTTTATCTGAAGAAGGGAGTTATAATCTAAACACTACAAAACAGTGTGGATAGAGACATTTTAGTTGTGGCCTTGAATGCCTAACAGTGCTCTCAAATAGAAAGAGAATTATTTAGCATTAACCTTGTAGTGGTGTAGGACTACTGTAAGATGTAGTCCGAGCACACCAGGCATACCAGATTTAATAGTATTAAATGTGTTTAGGACATGGTTCTGTGGGAGTGAGATTGGCCATGCTTTTTAGCAGAGTGAAATTATGTGCTATGCCTGCAGAGACACAATCTCTAGGATTTATGATTAGCATAAAGTGCCATTATGACTGTTCAATTCTAGACTGATCTGGCAAAATTGGATGTGTTGGATAACTAGGTCCCTAGAAAAATCTTTGGAGTAGAACTGCTAATTTTCTCACTGATTCAAAGCACCAAAACAGTTTGAGGGTATTTTGTTCCTGAGAATCTTTTACAGTCAGAAAGATTGAGACAGCACAGACTGATGTCCTCTGGCTTTCAAAAAATACCTCTATGCCTGCAAAATACACAGTATTTCCTCATGCCATATCTCCAGTGTTTCCTTCATGTCCTCTGTTTCACACAGTAAAACTTAGCTTGGCAAACTTCATCACACTGCTCCCACAGCAACAGAACACTTGGAGAAGAACACAGAATTATTATTATTATATTTGAAGCCTGCAAGAGACCCAGGAGAAGTGCTGGGTGACAGAGGAGCACCTAGTCCTGAGCAGGATGCTAAGAGGCTTTCTACAAGGTTAAGGTTGTACACTGGCAACTACTTGTAGCATAGATGAGCTACAGAAGCTGTAACATTCAGAGTGCTCTAGTGAGTGGTTCTGCATACTGTAACCCTCCTCAGTCTTGTTTCTTCAACCTCTAAAGAAAGTCTTAGGAGCAGTAGCTCTCTAGAACTTAAAGTATATTTTTCGTAATGTAGAAGGAAGGCAGGAAATCTTGAACCATTACTTATTAAAACTCCCCTGATTTTCTCATTAGTGTGAAAAAAAAAAAAACCTCAAAAGCAACAGAAACCTGATTCTTGTGGTTTAAGACCAAATCACAACGTGAATACTAAATGGCTGTGGATACCAAAAATAATTTAATCCTAGATATATAGAACTTTATGAATTACACAGTGTCCGTGTTCCATGGGAGAGATGATGCAGCTGTGAAGTCATGCAGGTTAGTGCAGCAATCCCAGCCATGGGATGTGCATTTCTGGGGCTGGGCCACAGGGTCTGAGGTATGTGAGTTACGGTCCCAAATCCTGCTTCAGAGTCATGCATTCCCATCAGAGTTTCACAGAATCTCCTTTTTCTGTGTCCCAGCTGGAATCTCTTCCTCTGGCTTCTCTGAGTATTCTTGAGTATCCTCAACTGTAGAGTTGGGTAGTAAATATCTCATTGATGATTAATTTGATGAAATTGCACTCTTTTCCCAGTCTGCTGTCACTGTTGTCTGCTTGTTCTGGACACTCCAGGACATGTTTGCACATGATGATCAACAGGCTGCTTTTGTAGTTTGGCTATCTGTGGCACAAAGCAAATATTCTGTTGTTCAGAACAGATGGATTGTTCTGTTTTGTTTACTTCTACTACATAAAAGAGTTGGTACACTGTTTTATGCAACCAGTTAGGCTAACTAGACTAAATTAATGAAACCTGCCTGTGTGGAAGAGGGGAAGAGAGATTGCTTCTATATAAAAAAAAAAATTTAAGACCTTTTCTTTTTCTGAAGCAAATATGCGTGTCTTTCTGTCAATTGTGTTCCCACTCTGTCTTCTGGCTAAAACACATAGACAATTCTCTCAATAAATGGAAACATTTGCTTGAAAATGAATCTGTCCATTTAAAAGTCACTGAATGTGAAGCTTTCTGACATTCAGAGCTCTTTCTATTGTATAATATATACTTTTTAAGATAGTACTGCATATTGCAATGAGACATGTTCCCAGCTTTATAACAGTACAGCTATTAAAGTACTTTATGATCAAATGTCAATAAAATTTGAAATTGAACAACTTTTCTTTTAATGTTTAAAAATTAACCTTTATAACCCATGCTTCTTCACTAGTTCCACTTGAAATGTACTTCTTATCAGCAACTTTAATTAGGCAAGACATTGCTTTGGACTCATACCTTAGTTTCAAAAAGTTCATATGCACTAACATTAAAAAAAGAGAACATTTTATGAAACTGTATCAAAAAGCGTACCTTTCTCAGTGACTTAAATAATTGTTAAAATTAAGAAAATTATGCTGATATAAACTCACACATATTAGATTCTAAATATAAAATTGTTCACAAAGCTATTGTTCAGCAATTTTAAGAAGGTAATTTGCTTATTTTGAACAACAGTGATCTAATACAGTTTCTTTTAATCACAAGGAATTGAATTTAATTATGGAGGGAACCCAAATTATTTTCATATAAATGGCTTTTGCACAACTGTTCAATCTGCTATTAAAAAAATATAAAATTAGTTAAGCTGATAAGGTAAATTTCTCATAATTCTTTTCCCATTGGCATTCTCTGATACTACTTTATGATATAAACTGTGACACTTCAGTGGGAATTGTTCTCATTTTGCCATTATACTAAATCAAATATGATTTTCATCAAACTATAAACAGAACCTTAGACTGTTAGTCCAGAATTGTGATGGTATCTCTTTTTTTTTTTTTCTCTCACTTAAACATATGATACTGATGTCTTCTTTTTAGAGTTCAAGATATGCAAATTTTATGAAAAAATATTTGAAGCATGGGGAAGAAAAATCATTATAGTCTATGTGTGATTTGTGAAAAATGTAGGGCCTACCAAGCCCAAGCAGAAGACATTTCTGCAAATAGACTTAATGTTCAGTTTCATCCCAGTGGTATGAGGTATCCCATCTGGACTACCAGGAGTTAAGAAATCATAGCCATTAGCGTGAAATAGGTGGAACTAAAAACCAGTCCAAGCAGAGTTATGATTTAATCTTCCTGAAAGCCAGAAGATTTTTTTTCTTCGTTTCTATACTTATATGAAATTTGACCACTTTTCTTGCTGAATCAATGGGAATTGCAGTACCAGGGCAAAAGTGAAATAGCTCAACTGAGCATTAAATATTTTGTTCCCTCAGTTTTTGTGGAAGTCCAGTTATTGATTCTAAAAACAAAATAACAACAAAGTATTTTTTCTTCCTCAACCACTAGTTCTAATACATTTCCATGTTATTTCTATTTACACACTGATTTTCAGACAACAGTCTCCTAAGTTTCAATATAAATACTAAACGAACTTTTATTTCCCGAACACATAAACCTAGATTTCTCTCATTTAAAATAAACTTCAACCTTATTCTTTCTAGAGTGAATCTACAAAACAGGTTTTGAATGCCTGAAGAGGAACAGAAGGGAAAAGTAAAGAATATTCTATCTCTCTGAAATAAAAAAAATATGAATAAAGGTAAAATTTTTATCACAATAGTAGACCTCATACATAATATAAATGCCATCGAGGAAGACCTGGACAGACTTCAGAGGTGGGCCTGTGTAAACCTCATGGGGTTCAATAAGGCCAAGTGCAAGGTCCTGCTCCTGGCTTGGAGCATCACAAACATGGATACAGGCTGAGTGATACTGGAATTGACAGCAACCCTGAAGATAAGGACGTGGGGGTACTGATGTATTAAAAACTAGGTATGAGCCAGAAATGTGTGCTCGCAGCCCAGAAAGCAAATCATAGCCTGGGCTGGATGAGAAGAAAAGTAACCATCAGGTGAAGGGAGGGGATTCTCTCCTTCTACTCTGCTCTTGTGAGGATCCACCTGGAGTACTGCATCCAGCTCTAGCACCCTCAGGATAAGAAGGACAAGGACCTGCTCAATTGGGTCCAGAGGAGGATGATAAAGGTGATCAGGGATTGGAGCATCAGCTCTATGAAGACAGACTGAAGGGTTTATGTTTGTTCAGCCTGGAGAAGAAGCAGTGCTAGGAGACCTGATCTCAGCCTTCCAGTAGATTAAGGGGGGCAATGGATAAGAGGGGGAAGGACTCTCTGTCGTGGAGCATATTGATAGGAGAAGGGGCAGTGGTTTTAAACTGAATGAGGGCATATTTAGAATGGACAAAAGGAAGACATTATTTAATAAGAATGGTGGGACACTGGAACAGGTGAATGCCCTATCACTGTGATCGGAAGTGTTCAGGATCAGGCTGCACTTGATTAACCTGAACTAGTGGAAGATTTCCCTGCCTGTGACAGGAGGGTTGAAACTAGATGATCTTTAAGGTCCCTTCCAACCCAAATCATTCTAAGATTTTTGTGATCTAGATATACTTCCACTGTAAAATGGCCCATTCCCTGGAAGCAGATGGAGCATGGCAGTTTAGAACGTTTCCTACAGTCTTAAACAGGGATATCAGGTTAGCACTGGCTAAATTAAAAGAAGTGAATTCTTAGCTGTCATTTTTCAGAAGCTCTGGGGCTGATGTCTCTAACTGGCCAGGTTTGGAAGCATGTCAGAACTTTAAATGAGTTTGAACCATTTCTGACATAAATACTACCAAGGATGCCATTACCCACAATTTTTTCAGGTAAAACAGAGGAATGATATTAGATATTGAGCTCTTGGAGAACCCAGTGAAATATCTCTATAATTTCAACATTGATCAATACTGATACCATCTGTCCTCGCAAAGGTAATGCTGCAAGTGGCAATCATGCCTCAAGATAGGATGATCTGTGCTATATTATACCTACCTTATCTTTTTTCTTCTGTCATCTCTCCATCTATAAAAACAGTAATATGCTTCCAAAATAGAATCAGAAATAGATGAAAATCCATTGCATCTGTACAAATTTACCATCGCTTTGTTACAATATTTACTGGAAATTTAGAATACTCAGGAAGAATAAAGAATATATTGTAATACATATGAAGATATATATTCTTTGTATTCATTCAAAGTAGCAACTAACCTTTTAAAAGTCTGAATGTTTTATCATTTAGTTCCTCATAAAATAGTACATAAGGAAAATGGGTGCATGGTTATTTTAGCACAATTATAAGAAAATAAGAATCTTTTTGTGATGTTTTGGTTTTGGCAGTTGGGTTTGGTTTTTTTTCACAAAATATTCAACATTAAACTCCATAAAGTCACAATCTGTGGTGTAATTCAGATGCTCATCTTTCTTGTTGGTAACTATTTTTTGTTTCTTTTTCATGTTTCTAGGGTCTGAAAATTTTAAAACTTTCTTCCATGAAAGGTTACACTGTGAAGAGTTCAATAGTTTTCATCCGCAAAACTGAAACTTGACACATATTGGAATAAGCGTTTTCTCAGTATGTAATTTCATAGAATGTATCATTACTGTTGCTATTCCAAAGTGATCATGCCCTGCTCTGTTGGCATCTAAAACTCCCTTTAAACCCAATCTGCAGGAATGTCCTTTGAGCATGTAGTCTCTACCATTTATCTGAGCTAAACATTTAGATAAAGATTTTAAGCAATTACAGTTCACTTCCCTCTGTAGTTTAAGACCCCTAGCGATTTCTTGGCAATTTTTGTGTGTGCTCTCTGAAGTTTTTTTCCCAGATCCTTCATTAGCTTCAGAAATCATAATGTGTGCTTTAGTTTAAATTGTATGGCATCTAATTTATTGTAGACACAGTGAATATGGTACATAAATGGGTAGATTTTATAACCTTGAAATAAAAGTACATGTCATGCTGGGTTTTTCACTTGTCTTCTCTAACACTTTTTATCATTTGCATGCAATTTGGGGATTTCAGCACAAAGATTCAAAAAACTTCCTGATAAACTTTGTGTTGATAATGCC
This sequence comes from Daphoenositta chrysoptera, assembly GCA_013397915.1. Classification (NCBI taxonomy): domain Eukaryota; kingdom Metazoa; phylum Chordata; class Aves; order Passeriformes; genus Daphoenositta; species Daphoenositta chrysoptera. The sequence goes on from VZRO01006481.1 coordinate 364,255, forward strand.
TACCTGAAAGGGTCTAAATTTTATTAGTGTAATCTTTGTGCTGAGTTTAGGATTGACCCTAAATTTCATACTGTATTTATTTTGTATCCCTGTTGATTCTATAAAGAGCATTAGAACCCCTGGAGCCATGAAAGATGTGAGTTTTAATTTTGTTAAAAATATGACAAATTTTACTTCTCTCACAGTGTAGAGAAATAACATTAAGGACCAAATGCATTTTCATAACAGTAGATGTGTATGTTTGTGTACGAAAGTACACAATGAGAAGAAACTCATTACACTTTTAAACTTTGCATCAAGTTAAGACTAGAAAGCAATTCAGGACACAAAATCTCTTCAACTGTCATGTTCTGCCCTAGTATCTGTTTAAGAGAAATTCAGTCACATTGTGCTGCTACTCACGCACCATTCAGGAGGCATATATTTTAAAAACACTTCCATGTCTTCTTAGTGATGAAAATAGTTTGTCTGATTCTTGCAAAAAGGAATTACCTCCTGGATTGTATTAATTCATCTGCAGACATGTCAGAAACTGAATATTTATAATGGATTTCAACACAGTTCTCTGAGGGAAAACTGCCTGGCAAAGCATCATGCATCAGACTAAATATGCATGTAAGGTAGAATTTCTATTCCTTAAAAAGTCTACTCTGATACATAAAATTCCCTGGCTGTGGAGAATATGCCACAGGTTTATCAACAAGGGAGCTTCTTCCCTCATCTTTAGTCTTAGAATACTCATTAGGTAATTCTAAGATTTCAGTATTAATTTAATTCACCAGGCAGCTAACTAAGGCCATCAGCAAATTAGTTGAAATACACAGGGTTTAGTCTTGTGCACCTTTTGAGAAAAGTTTTGGCCAAACTCTTTATTTTTCAGTATACTCAGGGACAGCCAGGCTCCCACAATGAGTTTTGGGTATTATTTCCCATTAAGTTCTGAAAGTCTTTGTCCAACTGTTTGAATGAATCACCAAGAGGATGGTGATCAGATATATAATGCTTGTCTGTGTTTAATTTGAATAGGGAATAAACTGCAACTCAACTAAGATGTGTTTTGAAATAATTCCCTAAATATAAAACACTTCTGAAACCAGTCAGCAATTTTCTGTGTGGGTTAAGGACAAAGTAAAAAGGCTTGAGAGTAAGCAAGGGGCTCTTGCCATGGTGGGGTCCCTGACACAGGAAGACTAGGATGACCTAGCCACAATAGAAAAATAAATACACAACAGGACAGGCCTCACTGAGGCCTGTTAAGACCAAGGAGCTGTTTTCCAGACTTCGTCCTTTGTCCCCACCTGTACTTGAAGCTATACCTCTCAAAAAGGGCATTTGTTCCTCTGGGAAAAGACCGTTTGGTCTTTAGGACATCCTCATCACTCTCTTGTTTCCTGGAGGCTACAGAAATGATGAAATTTACAGGTCAATGGGTTTTAGGCAGACCTTTGGCCTGAAAAAACTTTAATCACAATGCTGCAGTATTTTGTGGCCAGGAAATATTTCCACATCTAGCTCCTGTTTTCCTGGCACTAGAGGAGGGTTCTAAAGGGGGTCATTATGTCGTCTTCTGTGCCTTGCTCACGAATGGAAATAACCTTCCTAAACCTGACTGTCAACAACTTGATAGCCCCAAAAAGCATTCTGGTCACATGGTTCAAAGTAATCATCCTAAGACTTGGTCCTAGGAGCTTCTGGTAGAACAAATATGCCATTTTGCTAATTAGCAAAATACACAGTGATTAAATTTGTAATTGTCTTTAACAATGAAAAAGTACAGTTTAGAGACTCATTGCATTCTTGGATGTATTAGGGGTCTTTTGCGTTTGAAATTATTTTTGCTCAAGTGAATCTCAAGACTACATGCACAGAATGAACTAAATTCACACTGAGACTAAGAGCAACAATAGAACTCCCACATGGATATCTAAATTATTGAACACAAAGAAGAATGTTTTGCAACTTTGATTAGGGAATTGTTAATCAGGCCCATAATAGAATGTAGGTCAAAAACCAATTAAAAGAGTCTGACTAGAATTTATGATTAGGCAACCATTAAGAACACTGAGTATAAAAAAATTAAAAGACGGAATAGATCCATAAATATGAATTCTTTTTTTGTGCTCTGGATACAATGTGACAGTTTGAGCATCAATAAAGCAGTTAAGTTAGCGATCAATTACTAACTTCAGGAACTGAGAAATTGTTTGGCTGATAAAAAGCGTATTCAGCCTTTGACAAATACTTGGCTGTCACTACCATTTGTTTGAAATACCACTGTAGCAACCCTAGCTCTGGCTTTTATTTTTTATGTCTTTCAAACAAATAAACTGTGTATGGTGTTTTTACTCAGGCTTTGAAGTTGAATCTGCTCTGGCAAGGAAGTGGTACTTCACAAATAGTAAAAATACAGTTCCTGCTGTTACTTACCCTGCAGAACCATTCTCTTATTAGAAAGTTCTTGCAAAACAAATGAGCAGTTGGATCTCTGGTAAAGTTTTGTAAAACTGGAACAGTGTGACAATAAAATAACAAAGCAACAACTCCAGCACTTCAAAGTGTACAAAAATCCAAAGAAAAAATATGTATTTATCTGACTTTTTGACCAACAAAAAAAGGTGATTGGCATACCTCTTCATCCCATCTTCACTTGTATCTCCAACAAATATAATTTCGTTTTATTAGGACCTTGTTTCAAATAATTTTCTTTCCCAGTCAAACCTGACTGTGTATGTATGAAGCACTTCAAAGTCTGTCTTTAAAATTTAGCAAACACTATCCATTTCACTTTAAAAAAAAAGCCCAAAAAACCAAAAACTTTTTTTTTTTGTTTAGTCAAATTTTTTTTGGAAAAAACGTCAAGGAGAAAAGTAGTGTTTGGTATTAGGAGAAGGGTATTAAAGTGGGAACATAATTTTAAATTACAAACTGAAATTAAATTTCAGATTAATCCAGATTAAGAAATCTCAAATGGAAGTGAGACACTGAAGAGATTGTCATGCATGAACCGTACTCAGTTTAACAGGATTACTGATAATGATATGCGCATGTTGTGAAGAGAAGATTTCAGAGGAAACTAAGGGAATAAAATAGGTGTTGGAAGAATTTCAGGACACAATGTATGTCTCGTCTCTTTCAGTGTAGTATGTTTATTCTTTCATAAAAATCCGATAAGGAACGGTGACAATGTTGTCCAGATAGATATTTTGTGGCAGTGAATGTATGAAACTTCAAGAAAGGTAGTGTGTTTTAAAGAAATAAATATGCTAATAGGAAAAGAGATATTATGAAGGCAAAGGGGGAAGAAGTGCACATCGGTTTATCTTTTAAAAATAGTTTTGATGATGAAATATAGTATTTCTATTACTAATTTTTAATAGATACCTGTATACTTTTATTCTCAAAATAGAAACCTGAGATATTATGAATATACGTGTTCTTCACTGAAATAGTTCGGGGACCAAATCAAACCTGGAGAAGGTAGCTTCAAATAAACTTTTTAAGAAGAATTAATAGCAGTACTTTTGGACATGGCCTTACAAACACCTTCACAAAATCTGAAATCAGTGCAGCACAAGTGTTTTAATTTGCGTTATAAACAAGGAGACACAGGCATGATATAAATGGTCTGCTTTATCAAGAATAGAGTAGACTGGAAGCTGAAAGAAGGGTGTTAACAGCATTTGAGCATACTGCTGATAGATAAAGCACATGAGGTTTTTTTCTGGCCTTGAAGACAGAGGAAAAACATATTTGTTGTGTTCTCCCTTCATAGCGTCTAGCCCTGGACTGCCTCTGGCTCCGAAAATTACAATTATCTTTTGTGTGTACTGTTTTTAATAAGGTAATATGAATATTCTCTTGTAGCTCACCACAATGAGATTTTTCCCAACATAAAAATGGGGGCAGAGTAGGCATGTGAAGGAAGTTCTGGATGTGGCACCAGGCATTGGAACAGCTGAAGTTGCAAAGACAGCTATTAATAGTGTTGGAAGTGTTGCTATAATGCTGACAGGATGCCATTTTTGACCAAAACTGCCCATAGATGGTAATTTCCTCCAAATAGTTTCCCTTGAACTATGCCTGAGCATTGCCCAGAAGTATGTTGATCAGAAGGACCAGGACTAAGCCAGGAACTTTGGCAGAGAGTCCTTGCTTGATATTCCTCCTTCCTCTTTCATGTATGAGTACAAACATGACTAAAGGGGCTAGGGCTAATCTCAAGGACATGATCTTTCAGACTCCTCTTTTGATTAATGAAGAAAGAGTTAATAACTTTTACAATAGTTTTCTGTTCTGAGTCTCTAGAATTATCTTTCTTCATTGACTGTAAGGAATAGTATTTGCATATATTTTTCCACTTTTCTGAAGTGGCCTCAAGACGTACGTAAATTATAAATGTAAAAAGCATTGTGATATTGACAAATATAATTTAAATTTTTCATAAAAATCAGATGGGAATAAGTAGATTTTATAATTTACCCTATTTTACCTTGAGGGAAGCAGGACTATATTTACATTTTTGGCTAATTCAAGTGTTACAACTAGCAGGCTAAATTTCAAGGAGGTTGTTGATTTTTATATCATGTTTCAAACCCCTTATCTATATTGTCACTACAGCTATGATGCCTAGGACAATTCCAACTAGGAAATGCCCAAGTTACTAGACATGGTCTTGAGTTTGGGCATGACAATTCCAGTAATTTATGTAAATCAAAGTAAGGCATGTAGAAATAGAATATACTCCACAAAATTTAAGAATGAGAGATGTCTATGTCTATCTAAGAAACCCCTGGTATTTGGTTTCTTTTTTATAAACATTAAATAATGCTAAATAAGCTTGAAAATAACCAGCTTCCATATTAGTTTTCCCCTGTGGTAACTATGAACTTGCCTTTTATATCCCTCCATGCCGCTGTGATGAAACAGGAC
>VZRO01006512.1:0-23609 GCA_013397915.1 Daphoenositta chrysoptera
ACAGGAGGGGGCAGCCGGGGGTGATCAGGTTTGGGATCCCACCCAAAATCTCAATGCTGGCCCCACAGCCACTTCCCAGAGAGGAATAAAAACATGAAAGGGAAATTTGATGCAAGCAAAAGCAAACCTGCCAGGGTTATTTGGGTTTTGGGCTCTGCTGCAGTGATGTCAGTGCTGAGAGCGTTTTTACAGTGCCGGGGAGGGATCAGAGGAGACGGAGCTGCTGCTGCTCGGGACAGGCACCCTCAGACAGCCAGACCATTGCTGCTGTCACCCTATTATTGCTGTGACAGAGTGGGATGGAGGGAGAAAAGGAGGAAAAAAGTGTTTAAACTGACAAGCTCTTTCTTTAATTTTAAGTCGCTCCAAATCCCAGCTCTCAGGATTTACATGGCTTATGAACAGCGTGTGCCACAGAGTGGAACAAAAGCCTTAAACACTGGGGATGAATCCTGAGTTATCCACAGAGGGACGAATCCTGCTGCTGGGCTGGCTGGGCTGGAGCCCCGTGGCACCTCTGAGGGCCAGGATGGGCACAGGACTCCAGGGAAAACAGGGAGGAAAACCCAAACCCCGGGCAAGGCAGAGCAGCTGGCAGCCCTTCAGCTGCCACAGGGGTTTCTGTGTCCTCTGGGACTCCCCTCCCTCCCTTCCCAGCTCTGAGGCACAGAGGAGCTGCAGGGCTGTGCTGGGGTGGCTCTGCAGAGCTGAGGCAAAGGGATGGCAGAGGAGGAAAGGATCAGCGGTGAAGATGGGGCTGGTGCAGGGGTGTCAAACAGGCCCAAAGTCAGGAGTGTCCCAGGAAAAGGAAGGGACACTCAAGGGAATTCAGCCTGGAGCAGAGAAAGCTTTGGGGTGACCCCATTGAGGCCTCCCAGTGCCTGAAGGAGCTACAGGGAAGGTGGAGAGAGACTTTGGACAAGGCCTGGAGGGCCAGGACACAGGGAATGGCTTCCCACTGCCAGAGGGCAGGACTGGGGGGGATCTTGGGAAGGAATTGTTCCCTGGGAGGGTGGGCAGGGGCTGGGATGGAATTCCCAGAGCAGCTGTGGCTGCCCCTGGATCCCTGGCAGTGCCCAAGGCCAGGCTGGACATTGGGGCTGGGAGCAGCCTGGGATGGGGGAAAGTGAAGGAGAATGAGGAAAAATCCCTTTATTTTGGGCATAACCTTGGAAGAGGCTGCCTGGAGGAGGAGTGGGGTTTCCTGCTCTGGAGATATCTCAGAGCCCTCATGCTGCAGAGAGGGATGGGCTGGGACCAGGGGATTTCCAGCCCCATCCAGCCTGGAATTCTGTGCCATGTGCACATCTTACACTCCATTTTCACTGATGCTGTCATTAGTGCTGGTATTTGACAGATATTTTCTTCTCCTTTAACCCTTTTGCCCTGAACATGGACTATAAAAAGAAGCTTTGTAATTTTCCCTGTCTTTTTTCCCCCCCATAAAATTGCTCTGAGAAGCAAAATCATTGTTATTAGGACTAAATGCTCTTGCTCTTTTTATGTTAAAAAAAAATAAAATATCTTAACAATAGCGGGAGGAGGGGGGTGGGGAGGGAGAGCAAAATTACATTTCTCTGCAGAGTGGCTTTGGTGTTTTAACATGCTGATTTTCCAGGAGAAAAGCTTCGGGGATCACATCAAACGCATTTTGCCATCAGAGTAAGAGATCTGTCTTTAGACGGGGAAATATATTTTAATTTGACAGAGGGCTCCGAGGGCCTGTGACAGAACCACAGAACTCATTTTGCTGGCAGGGGGGATCGGGAATTGGAGAAAAACACATTTCTGCAGGAGAACGCTGCTGGGGGGCTTTGGGCACAGCCAGGAGTTGGTGGGAGTGACACTTCCCTGCCAGTGAAGCTCTGGATCATCATTCCTGGTTGGAATCTCCTGTTCAAACACGAGGAGCAGTCACTGGATAATCCTTTCACACAGGGATGAGTATCAGAAGCCACCACAAGTTTTTGACACCATCAAGAAGTGGTTTGGAGGTGTTTTGAGTTTGCCTCCACCTCCAGGCTCCTGCTCGGGGGGGGTTTGAAGGTGGGGAGAGGAGAAGGATTCTCCCTCTTTCCCAATGTCCTGCTGGAAATGAAGGAGAAGGATTCTCCCCCTTTCCCAATGTCCTGCTGGAAATGAAGGACACTTTCCCAGGCCGCTGCTGCCCTGGTGACAGGGACACATCCAGGGACACATCCACTCCCTGTTTCAACAAATCCTGGCTGTTACAGAAACCTGGGATGGAAGTTCCCCTTCCAGCTGGGCCCATCCCTCTCTAGAACTGAAGTTTTCTTTGTTGTTTTCCCCCAGTTTCATTTTTTCCCTGTCTCTCCATTTCTCCCCAATTTTTTTGAGCTTTAAAGCTCGCTGAGTTAATTCTGTGCTTCTGCTCCGACTCCATGTGGAGAGGGAATGAGAGGAGCGTGGCTTCATTAGCTGAATCTTTCTAATGAACTTCTCCTTGGTTTGAGGAGAGTGAGGGATAAATCACAGCCTCCATTGCTGGGGGCTCTGACAGCACCCTGGAAATAATTTTCCACAAAGGAATCAAAACTTACACCTTTACCCAATGAATAAATCACCCTTGTGCATAAACAGCTTGGGCAGGTCCTCACCATGGCAATGCAGGGATATTTACAGTGCCTGGGCCAGGGAATCACAGCCTGATCCTAAATCCCTAAACCACAATCTGATCCTGAATCCTTAAATCACAGCCTGATCCCTGAATCCTTAAATAACAGCCTGATTCTAAATCCTTAAATCACAGCCTGATCCTAAATCCCTAAATCACAGCCTGATCCTAAATCCTTAAATCACAGCCTGATCCTAAATCCCTAAATCCCAGCTTGATCCCTGAATCCTTAAATCACAGCCTGATCCTAAATCCCTAAATCGCAGCCCGATCCCTGAATCCCTAAATCACAGCTTGATCCCTGAATCCTTAAATCACAGCCTGATCCTAAATCCTTAAATCATAGCCTGATTCTAAATCCGTAAACCACAATCTGATCCTAAATCCTTAAATCACAGCCTGATCCTAAATCCTTAAATCACAGCTTGATCCCTGAATCCTTAAATCACAGCCTGATCCTAAATCCCTAAATCACAGCCTGATCCTAAATCCTTAAATCACAGCCTGATCCTAAATCCCTAAATCCCAGCTTGATCCCTGAATCCTTAAATCACAGCCTGATCCTAAATCCCTAAATCACAGCCTGATCCTAAATCCTTAAATCACAGCCTGATCCTAAATCCCTAAATCCCAGCTTGATCCCTGAATCCTTAAATCACAGCCTGATCCTAAATCCCTAAATCACAGCCTGATCCTAAATCCTTAAATCACAGCCTGATCCTAAATCCCTAAATCCCAGCTTGATCCCTGAATCCTTAAATCACAGCCTGATCCTAAATCCTTAAATCAAAGCCTGCTCCTAAATCCTTAAACCACAACCTGATCCTAAATCCTTAAATCACAGCCTGATCCCAGAATCCTGATCTCCAGCAGCCCTGGAGCAGGGATGGGAGAACGGCAAATATTTCACACAGAAACTCAACGGCATCGCTGGGACTTGCTGGGCTTGGGTGCAGCTGGACTGGGCCAGTTTGGGGAAATGGAAATCTCTGACACTTCCAGGCTGAACCTTCCCTCCAGGGTTGGGGGGACCTTAAATCCCACCCAGGGCCACCCCTGCCATGGCAGGGACACCTCCCACTGTCCCAGGCTGCTCCCAGCCCCGATGTCCAGCCTGGCCTTGGGCACTGCCAGGGATCCAGGGGCAGCCACAGCTGCTCTGGGAATTCCATCCCAGCCCCTGCCCACCCTCCCAGGGAACAATTCCTGCCCAAGATCCCACCCAGCCCTGCCCTCTGGCAGTGGGAAGCCATTCCCTGTGTCCTGTCCCTCCAGCCCTTGTCTGTGATTCCCACCGGCTCATCCCAGAGGAGGAGGAATTCCCCTTTATTGAGGAGTGGGGCCTTGGAGAAGGGAAGGGAAGAGCCAGGAGGAGCTGCTGTGATCGGCTCAACAGAGAAGGTGCAGCCCCAGAGAGAAAAACTGATGCAGATCCCATTCCAGGCTCGCTGGGAGGGAAGCATTTGGAGAAAAAGAGTTGGCGAGGGCTGAGGGAGGTGTGGGAGAGCAGGGACAGCCCCAGCCCCTCCTTCGGGAGCTTTTCCCGGCACTCTGGTGTGTCTGCAGCTGGGATGGAAGGGACGGCTCCGCATCCGCGTGTGCCCCGTTCTCCTGCCGAATTCCCGAGCGGAAACGCGTGAAATGTGAAGCGAGGGTTCAGGCAGCCGAGCGAGCCTCTAGAATGTGTGCTGGGCAATAATTAGCTAATTAACAGTCTTCTGCTTGGCTGCAGAGGGGTGTGCCATCCATTTCCCCTGGAACGGGGAGCAGTGAACGGTAATGGGTTCTGACCGTCACTGTCAGGCCCAGGTGAGTGAGGATGAGCTGGGCTCAGAGCTGAGAGGTCATCCCAGACCTCAGAGGTGACCTGAGAGGTCTTCTCCAGCCTAAGAGAGCCTGGGATTCTCTGAACGAGGTCTTCAGGCAGCATAAAAGCTTTTCTGTCCGTGGCCAAGTGTCCAGGGCCAGGCTGGACGGGGCTTGGAGCCACCTGGGACAGGGGAAGGTGTCCCTGGACCGGGTGGGCTTTCGGGTCCCTTCCAACCCAACCCATCCTGGCATTCCCTGATTCCCTGGCAGCATCCTGTGGATGTGATTATCTCTGTGCACCGTGGGGTCTGTAAACATGGATTGGTGTCTCCCCTAAACCAGAAAACCATGGATCATCCCAGAGGAGCCCCTTGCAATATCAGTGACAGCGAATTGGTGCCCCTGTCCCTCCCCTCACGTTCGGCACTGCTCTGGCACCGTGACACCAGTGACAAAGCCATCAGTTCCTGCTGCTGCTCCCCACCTCCCCCCCGGGCCTTCCAGCAATGCCTTAGGAATGATTAATGAAAGGGAAAAAACACAAGACAGTGACTTACTTCAGAGGCACAACAGCTTTATCGATGGAGTCCTGTTGTTTGCCTGGTTTTTAATGTAGTTCTTGCAGAAACTCTTCATTTTCATACGAATGCAGCAGGGAAACGTCCCCGCATGTACCGCCGGGACTGGGATAATGAATGGATCTAATGGGAAAGTTCAAGGTTCATTAGGTTTAGAATTTCGGCAGGTTTTTAATCAAGCATGTTCCAGCAAATCATTAAAAGCTAAACACGATTTGTAAAATCGTGCCGTGCTGGGAGCTGGCTGAGGGCAGGGGTGGTGGCACCTCTGGCACCTGTCACATCAGGCAGGACAGCCACAGGTGACACAGCCCGATCCCGGCCGTGGCAGGGAGCAGAGGGGCTGGGAAGGGCTCGATTTCCCCATAATGGTGGCAATTAAGGGACAGCCGAGTCAAAGTCAGCGGTGGTGAGGTGATGTCCCCTCCCTGCCACCAGCGTGTCACTCATCAAGGTGTTAATTATGGTACAACGGGCCTGTGGCAGCTCGGGCCACGCTGGGAGATTCCCAAATCACAGCTTCTCACGAATCCCCGATCCTGGCAGGACTGAGAGGCTGAGCAGGGGCTGCTGTCCCCACCCACAGCCGGGGATGGGGCACCCAGAAACGCCGATGACTCCTCAGGCACAGCACGGTGCCACCGGCAGGGCCAGCGTGTCACCAGCTCAAGGGTCGGGATCATTCCTCCTTCAGAAATGCCTGGAATCCCAAAGAACACGGCTCTGGGAGCCGCTGTGCCAGCCGGGTGTGAAATCTGAAGGAGGTCTGGAATGGGATACAAACCCACGGCTCCTACAGGATCCTAAAGACACAAACAGAGGAATTCTGTCTCCTGAAAAGCCGTGGGCACATGGGGAACCTTCAGCAGAGCCCTGATGAACCAGACTCCCCTCCCAATTCCAATCATCCCTCCCTGTGTTCTCTGCACTGTGTTCCTCAGGCTTCCTTTCAGCTTACAAGGTTTTCTTCACTATTTTCTCGTCCTTTTTCCTTTAGATGGAGAAACGCTGGGCCAGCAGGATTTCCCAAGTTTCAGCAGCTCCAGCTGCACTCCAGCTAATAACTGAGGGCACGGCGTGGCCGAGAGCTCAGCTGGGCAGGAGCCCAAGCCATGTACAGCGTGAGAGTCAATCAGTGCTGGGGTCATTAATTAACCCCCAGCTCCCCATTCCTACTCTGCTCCAAGAGAGAGGCTCCAGCCCTCAGACTCTGCTCCGTCCTTTTGGGATCCAAAATGCAGGAGAAGAGGCTCCCCTGCCTGTCAGAACAGTGGTGCAGGAGGTCGATTCATGGGTTCTGAGTTTGCAAAGAGAGGGTGATGCCTGGAGAGGCTCCCTAGAAACAGAGACTGGGCAGGAATGAGGGAATAAAGGTCGGTGTTTATTGGAAAGGCCTTCAAAGGTGCACCCTGGGGAGCCAAGGGCTCCAAGCTGGACCCCAAGATGGGCCCCAAGATGGACAACAAGTCACGAGTTCCCCACACCTTTATAGGTTTGGTCCATTTGCATATCAGCATAAATTCGCCAATTAAAACTTTAGCTAATGATGTAATTTCCCCTCAGCTCGCCCCCTTCAGAGGCTTTGGGCCTGCACAGCCTGGGTGTCCTTGGAGAGCAGCCCCAGAGGGGTTTGTTGTGTCTGTCTCAGCATGAGAGAGCAGCAGCTCACAGGCCACACGGCCCCTCAGAGTTACACGAGGCAATACAGGAGTCGAAAAATGTAAGAGTTAAAACCTAAGGCATCATTCAAAAGGCAGAGCTGATGGGCTGGGAGGGAGCCTGGGGCTGCCCCTGCAGCCCTGGAAGTGCCCGAGGCCAGGCTGGAGCACCCCGGGATGGTGGGAGCTGTCCCTGCCCATGGCAGGGGGAATGGCACGAGTTTGAATTTCCCTTCCTTCCCTTTGCAAACTGTGCGGATTTACGGGATGCCCTCCGGCGCTGGTTTCCATCCTGCACCCTCCCATTCCCAGCCCTGCTGTGATCCCTCAGGCAGCCCTGCCTGGCAGATGTCAACTTTCACTCCAAGTTTGGCAACATCTGATCTTTACTTTATCAATTTGCTTTATTCTTGTCCACCTCCTGCACGTGTTGTCATCCACCTGCTGGAACCTGGGATCAGAGCTCGAGTTCAGCTCCAAATCTGATTGCCCCAGTCCCTCCTGGCACTGGAATTTCTGGGACAATTAACCAGGCTCGACAGAAAACCTCTTCCCGTGCCAAGCTTTAATGCTGAGCAGCAGTATTCGGGTTTATAAACCAGGAATTATAAGGGGTGGGGAATGCTGAACATCAGCATTTGGGTTTATCCCAGCTGGATATCAGCGGGGTGTCTTCATTCCCCACCTCCAGCATTTCATCTTCCCACGGAAGAGGGAAAAAAGAGATTACAAAGAAACATTTCTGCAAGCCCTGCCAAGAAGGAAAAGGCTTTTTTCCTCATTGCTCCCCTGCTTCTGAACCCAGACCTCCCCAAAAGCTCTGTGTGGCCCTGACACCCTCCTGGAGGTGCCTTTTAAATTGTGTTTCTTTCATGTCCCACTGAACCAAACATCTCTGGCCTTGTTTCTGTTGCAGGAGAGGAAAATTCCCAAGGATTTATTGTGGCAGTGCCCACCCCGCTGACACTGAGGAGGCAGCTGAGTTCATCGCTGCTTTGAAGACCTTTTGTATCTTCCTTTAATGCTCCAAAACATCACGAAATGGGTTCAATCCCTATTTTTAAATATATCTGAACAAATCCCACGCTGCTTTTGGGGTTTGCAGGTCTCCATGGAAGGCCCAGCCCTGGCTCTGGCTCCTCCTGACTGCAGAGTGAGGGTGCTTTGATGACTCCGTGTTTCCAGGAGCCAGGAATTTGCTCCACCACCTGTTGGAGATGGGGCAGGGAGTGGTAACTTCTGATGGATGTGACTTTTCCAGCCGTGCTCATTCCATCACTGTGATCATGCCACAGCTTTAGGAGTGTTAAAACCCAACTTTACACATTTTTGGAGCTTCTGCAAACGCCCTCGTGTCCGATTCCATAATAAAAACACATCTCCTGCCCCAAAAGTTCACAACCCCCGTCATTTTCACAGCTTCTTGTTTATTTTCCCCTGGTTTAGGTCACCCTCAAGTCTCAGCTTTGTCCTGAGCGCCATCACAAATGTCATTAAACATCCGTCCCTCAGCCAAATCCCACATCCACCCTCCTCCTCCCACAGCACCTTCTCAAAAACGTGAATATCAGCTGTGATTTATGGGGTAATTTCACTGGTTTTGACACCGTGTTGAGCATCTGCTCCTTGATGTGCACTTCAGCAGCGGGGAAATTTCACTTTAACAGTCTCTGTAGCATTTCCAATTACTTTTGATTATGAAATTGGGGGAAATTCAGTGAACTTTGCCAATCTGCTTTTGATGGGTTTCACGGCTTTTATATTTCTGTAAATCGGGAGATTTGTGGGAGGAAAAGATCCGATTCCTGATGGGGCACGGATCAGGCAGCGGGAATTATGGCATTTGTCCTGACACAATGGCTGTTCCCTCTCTAATTGCGTGGAATCAACCTCACTGACGATAAAACCCTTTCTTTAACACCGAGCACACACGACCCCGGAACTCTCCACGGTCATTCCAGGAAAGGAGATGAAAACACTCAATGTCGGGAGCAGGGAAGAGAGAGATTCATCAGGCTGAGGGTTATTCCTCTGCTCTCCTGTGGGACACGGGTAAAAATCAGAATGAGACAGAATAAAGGCCTACAGGAGTGTCTGACCCGAGGCAGCTCCTGGTTCTGTGGAGCTGTTTGTGCCCTGGGATGTGGCTGGAGCTGCAGTGAGGGGACAGGTCACAGCTGCGGGGACAGGGACAGTGTCCCCGAGCCAGGGCCAGCCAGGGGGCACCCAGGGAGCTCATTTTGGCACAAATGGGCCTTGCCTCGGTGACTGCTCACAGTCATTTTGTATTTATCTTCCTCCCAGAGGGAGAATGGAAGCACAGAGCACTTCCAGAGACTCCAAAAGGGATGTGAGACTGTCAGGATGGGCTGAAAACATCCCATGGCCAGGACAGAGATGAAAATGTGCTGCTCTGACTGTAGGACAGGCTGAAAACAGCTCACAGCCAGGATAGAGACCAAAATGTGCTGTTCTGGCTGTCAGGACAGGCTGGAAACACCCAGGGCTCCAAATGTGTTGTTCTGGCTGTCAGGACCCCACAGCCAGGTCAGTCCCCAAAGTGCCCTGGCCCTGCACAGACAGGGATGCTCCAGCACCGCCAAGTTCCTGCAGGAGCTCCTTTTCCCAGCAGTCCAGCCCCAAAAGCAGGATAATCTAGGGAAAGCAACAGGAATTCCTCGCTCCTGGCCTGTCAGGGCACCACGGTGTCCACAGAACAAACCCCAAAGCAAAGGCCCATAAAATAACCTCCTTGGGGTGTGTGAGAGGCCAGAGAGCTCCTGGCCACAGCAGCAAATCCTCAGCTGCAGAGATTGCTGCCCTGAGAGGCTGGGGCTGCTCCCAGATGCGGCTGGAGGTGGATGCAGTGTCCCTGTCACCTTCCTGCACACGGAGGTTACACCCAATTCCCCAGTTTTGAATAGTTTTGAATCTGAAACTCTCCAGATTCTGAAGCGGGAAGGAAGATCCTGGCTCTTTTCTCTTCACATTTCACCCCAAAACTCCATATTTCACTCCCTTTAGCATCCTTCGGTTATATCCCCTACTTAAACAAACACAGCATTATTTTCCTGCAGGGGTCGGGAGCTGCTGTGTAGAATAGGAATTGTCGTGTGCAATGGCACATGTCTGATGCAATTCCAATGCTTCTCACCCTCCTGGGCATAATTACTGGGAGGAATGAAAAAAAGGTTCCTTGGAACCTCGGCACAATTCACACCCCGAGCCCCTCCCGCTGCAAATGAAAGCAATTTCATCGCTGTTCCACTTCCGATCAGCGCGGAGCAAATCAAATATCAATCAGCCAAAGCTCGGGTGATGCAGGAGCTGATTCCAGAGTGACACTGCCTCGGTAATGAGCCCCTGTGTGGCGCAGAGGAACGGGAGTTATTGGATTCCAGGAACAGGCAATTTGTACCCTCTCAGAGCCACTCCGGTCCCGTGTCCCTCTGTCACTGCTGAGTGCCACTGACTGGCACTGACTGGCTCAGCCCCGTTTGTTCCTCCCGATTATCCCAGATCCCCGGGGGCTGCGAGCACGGAGTGTGACAGGCAGAGGCTGCCGTGCTTTGCTGGAGCCCGGGCAGGACCCTGGCGGGGGACACAGCCCAGCGGTGTCACATTAATGCTGCACAGCCCAGGGCCCTGCCAGGGCCGGCTCCCTTCACAGGCACCGGCTGATTTCATCAGGGGCTGGCAGCTCTGAGTGGTGGCTCGGCGGCCAAAGGACAAATCTGACACCGAAAGAGAAAAAAAATCTGCCCAGAGGCGTTTGCTGCTCGTTATCTTTTCATCATCGGCGCGGCCACTTGGCTGCTCTGAGTCACCAGGGCTGGGAACAGGAGAGGGACCAAGGGAGGGAGGGCAGAACCTGAGGCTGCTTGCACAGATCTCATCAGTGGCACCACGACTGCAGCCCGGGGCACAAAACCTGCTCTGGGGTGGGCTGGGCCTGGTGTCACCCGCTGTCACCCGCTGTCACCCTCCTTTGGCCCTTTGTGCCACCTCAGCCCCCGTCCTGTGCTGCTCAGAGACGTGCCCTTCATCCCCTGGTACCTTCCTGGGGTGCCCCTGGGTCCCCGGGGTGTGTGGTGTCCTCCCCTGGGGCTCTGGTGGGTTCTGCAGGCCAGGAGAGCAGGGCGGAGGCAGCAGAGGAGCTGCTCTGTCCCGCCACTGGTTTCCAAAACAAAAGGGGGATTTTGTCACTCAGAACAATTCCCTGTTCGTAGTCCCACTTACATTTGTTTGTTTAATTCCTCCTGCACCTATTCTGGTTATTCTGATGTGATTTTTCCTACCTTTGCTCCCACAGATCCTGGAAGCTGCTGTGTGTCACCCAGAGCTGTCACCGTCTGTCCCCAGCAGCTCAGAGCCCTGACAGTGACACCTGAACCCACCCTCGTCCCCTTCTCCTGCCGTGCCCCAGCTGCAGATCCACACACGAATAATTTGGGGTACAAACGAGGGGAGCAGCTGGACGCGCTCATGGAGCTGCCAGAACACGGCTGGGGTGGCCCAGGGGCAGGAATAAATATTCATCATGGAAAGCCCTGCAGTTTCTGTGATCCTTGTGTTGTCTCCGTGCCACTGAGATCCCATCCCAACGGGATGTCCAGGTGTGCCTGGAGTCAGCAGTAAATGGGAGACCCTCAGGTCTTCCCAAATTCTGTTGCCCCAAAGGCCTGAGGAAGTTTATTGAACAACTTGTCCTTAATACCAGTGCTTTATTTCTCACTCTCTTCCCTCCCTGCTCTTTTAAAAATCTCTTTAGTGATTTAAAGCTCAGGGCCATTTTTCTCTTCTTATCAGGTTTTTCACTTTCACCTCTCTGCTGTTCCCCTCTGAAGCAGATTAGAGCTTATCAAATCTGAGATCTCCTCTCTGGGAGGCTGGGCCTGTATTTACAGCCAGTGGGCCAAAGCTGACAGCGGAAAATGCCGTTTTTCTGAGCTGATAAACCAGTCCTGAGAGCCAGAGAGCTGCTGGGGGACCCAGCCGGGCAGGGCACACCCAGGGGGCACAGACGGACACGGGGAAGCTGCTCTCAGGGACACAGATGTCACCTCTCACATCCCTCTTCTTGTGCTGTCACAGAGCACCCCTTACAAACTCTGTTTTCAGAGTAGGACTGGAGCAGAAATCCCAGGAACTTTCACTGGGAATTATCTCCCCGTGTTTTCTATTCAGAAACTTCAGGTAACGTTTCAGTTGAGCTGCGGGATTTTGACAAACATTCCCAGCGAGGGCAGCCCCAGCTGCTTCAGATCATTTCCGTGAGGTGTTGCCACAGCTGAGGGGTCGATCCTGGAAAACCGGGACAGGGAAAACCCCAGGCCTGGAACAACTCAGACCCTCAGCCAAGGCAGAGTGGGGGCCGTTCTCAGAGGACAAAGGGACCTTGGCTGCTCTGGGGCAAACACAGCCCAGGAAATGCTGTGACCACCACGGGTGAGGGACTCGAGTCCAGCCCATCTCCCGCGCACGTCCGTGATTTCCGCAGGAACCGCTGCTCCCAGCACAGACAAACCCTCCCGGCCCGGGGCTCCCGAGCCTCATGCCCAGCACCTCCTGCCCTCCCCAGGCAGCTCCAGGCTCCCTGCACAGCCCAGCTGCGATGTGCCAGTGATGCCTTAGATTTTGACTTTTATATTTTTCAAAATCCTGTACTGCTTAGTGTGTAACTCTGAGGTTTCTTGTAGCCTGTTAATTTCTGTTCTCTCGTGCTGCGTAGTCATAACAGAGCCTCTCTGGGCCTGCTCTTCAAGGACACCTAGACCGTCCTAGGCCCAAAAAATGTAAACTAAAAGCCTCTGAAAGGGGGGCAAGCTGAGGGGAATTACATCATTAAACTGAAGCTTTAATTGGAGAGTTAACCCTGGCTATGCAAATGAACCAAACCTATAAAGGTGTAAAGAACTCATGACCTGTCATCCATCTTGGGGTCCATGTTGGCAACAGCCTCTGGCTCCCGGGGAGTACCTTGAAGGCCCTTCAAATAAATACCCACCTTTATTCCCTTACTCCTGCCTGGGCTCTGTTCATAGGTGGCCTCTTAAGGCATCACCGGGATGCTCCTGTCTCCACCTGACAGACCGAGCTTTGGCCTTTGCTGCTGTTTCAGCTCCACTTGGCAGGTTTGCTTCTCTTCCAGCGTGCCCAGCTCTGGCGCTTCCAATGCAGATTTAAATGAGGAAGATTTCCACCATTCCAGGCCTACAATCGATTTTCCTCCGCGGTGATTTGCGGCTCCCCTGTAGCTGCACCTGTCTGACAGAGATCTGGGGTTAACTACGTCCTTTTGCAGGCTCACATCCTCCTCCTCTTGGTGCAGAGGTCTCGGCCGACCTCTGGTTCACAGCACAAATCATTATTTTCAGCTGCTTTGTCATTTTTTAGCCTGATGTCGGCAGAGTTTTGATGGCCCCTGCAAAGCTGCCATTGCAGCACTGCCCATGGATCCATTCACCAAATCCCTGCATCCAGGGAATTTTGCTGACATCTCCCCCTGTCTTGCTCTGGATGATTGGCACTGCAGAGCTGCCTTGTGGAAATGCACACAAATGGAGCTGATTTTCAGGCTTGGCTGGAGAATCTACGTCCCGAATTGGGTTTTTTTTCTTTTTTGGTTGTTTCAGTGTTTCAACATACTGCAATTACCGTGGAAAATTTCTTGTGGAGAGCTTTTGTCTGGGAGACAGATTAAATAGGAGCAGACACCTCCTAAACGCTGCAGGAGCAGCCTCTGTGGAGGATTCAAAGATGAAGAGTAAGAAAAGGTCAGATTTGTGCTGGGGCTGCCATCAGTGCGAGCATTCCCTGGAAGACTGAATTATTAAAGGTCCTTTGGCATCTAATGATGTCAAATGATTTCACAGAATGCTGTCCTGTGTCTGAGGCATGTCCAGCCTTTCACACACCGGGTGCCTCAGGAGATGTGCCCTTTGTGGGAGGTTCCTGTGTCCAGCAGCTCGGGGATGCAGCCCCGGGCAGCGGCTGATTCCCAGGAATCCTGAGCAAGGACAGGCCCAGCTCCCTCAGCTGAGTGGTGCTGATCCATTTCCACTTTTCCACCTGGAATGTGGAACATTCGCTTCCAAAATTCAATGTGTGAGCACTGCCAGGCCCCCAGGGATGGTGCACAGAGTTCCAGAGCTGAATTGGATTTGCTTCCCAAAGTGGCAGCTCCTCTTTCAGCCCTGGTGCTTTCTCTCCCAATTTTACCCCTTCCAGCCTCTCCTTTTCCATCTCTGGGTGTTGCTCTGTGGGTGTTACAGGAGGAACTGTCTGGATCCTCACATCGTTAATAACTTTCAGAGCTGGGGAGCTGGGATTTGATTGCCTTTGGGGCACACCAGCCTGAAAATGGGTATAAAATCCCACACTGGTTTGCATGGGAGGGAGCTTAAAGCCCATCCGGTGCCACCCCTGCCATGGCAGGGACACCTCCCACTGTCCCAGGCTGCTCCCACCCCCGTCCAGCCTGGCCTTGGACACTGCCAGAGATGGGCACACTGGGCAAACTGGGCAAACTGGTCTGCCAAGGCTGGCGGGAACACCTGCAGGGTGCACCCTGCCCAAAGTCAGGGCACCCTCACTTCAGGAAGGTGAGTACAAAGCACTAAAATCCCGCCAAATGAAAAGATCCAGGAGGAAATTCCTCCTGGTGCCCAACCTGACCCTGCCCTGGCACAGCTTGAGGCCGTTTCCCCTTGTCCTGTGGCTGATTTCCTGGGAAAAGAGGCCGAACCCCCCTTGCTAAAGCCCCTCGGTGGCTGGGTCCTTATTCCTGTTCCGTACGAGCCACGTCCAGCCCACGTCACTGTCATCGAGCCCAGCTTCATGGGAACAGCAAGACAAACCAGCCTGGCTCTCATTCCCGGATTCCAGGGTGATCCAGGCAGAGTGGAAGCTGGCAGGGCCCTGTGCCTCCCGCCAGGCTCGGCCCCTGTGCAGCGAGCGGGGTTTGCGCGGCGCTGAGAGGTGGGCGGGGGTTGTTTCCCTGCCTCCCCTCTCAATTCCCTCTCTGCTCGCAGAAATCATTTCCCAGGTGGTTTCTCCTGGGGAGGGATCCCCATCTCTGCTCAAGAACCTGAACTTTTTGAGGACAAAAAGTGGTGAAGTTCCCCCCAAGCCCCCATTACCCCTCGGCCTTGGGTGTCACCCTCGCCCCAGCTCGGACTGGGGCCAATCCCTCCGGTTTTGCTCTGAGGCAGAGTGTGGCAGGGGGAAGAGCAAACCGAATTTGACAAACGGCCTTCTTAATTAATTTACATCCAATTAGGAGTAATTAACTGCGGGCTGAAGTATCACCCCATGTAATTATGTATCACAATAAATAATCCCGGGCTGCTGGGGGGAGGCAGAGCAGGGAAACTCCTCCAGTTGTAGTGGGATGATCCTTACACACCCTAAAAACAGCTCCCAGCACCAATCCATCCCCTCCCTCTCCCTCTTTTCCCCAAAAAGGGAACGCTTGCACCAAATCCTTGCCCTTGTTGAGATCATCAGGTTGGGATTGCAGGACTGGGGAGGGTCAGGGAATGCCCAGGTGGCCACCAGCCCCAGTCTGGGATTTCTGATTTACTCTGCTCTTTTGAGGCTTGTGGACCCTTTACCCGCTGCAGGCCAGGGCAAACTGAGGTGGAAAAGTGCAGCCAGATGAGTGAATCCTTTTAAATTTATTTTTTAACGTGGCAGCAAACACGAAACTAAAATTTCACAGGTGGGGACAAACGCTGGCCAGGAGGGCCAAGGGGAGGTCAGCGGGGTGCCAGTCTGAGGGTGTTAAGGATGGTACAAAAAGGACAACAAAACCACAAATAACAGGGAGAAAAGGCTCCTTTTAGGAGCAGGAAAGCAGGAAAGTAAACACAATCTCAGGCTGGTTCCCCGCCGAGCTGCAACCCTTTGCTCTGCACTTCTCTGCTTGATCCTCCCTGTTCCGCTGAGCAAATTCAGTGTGACACTCTCAGAGAGTCCGCTCGTGAAAAATGGGCAGATTTTTGTCAGGTTGTATAAATGGATTAGCCAAAGTGACACCGTGTGGGAGGCAGAACCATCTGAGGAGGAACAAAATCACCTCTCCCTTACGAGGTCTGGATTTCACCTTCCATTCCAATGCCAATTGGAAGTGGCACCGAGGGTAATGGACTTGGTGAGATGTTAAATGGAAGAGCATGGGCGGGATAAATAATCTGTGAGTGCTGGTGGTGTCAGCACAGCAGGAAGAGCCCGGGGCTGGGAGAGGCTGCAGGATTGCTGCGGGTGCAGAGGTTAAAAAGTGCTTTTTAATAACCCCAAAATGCGAGTTGGAGTCGTACTTCGAGTGCCAGCTGAAGCTGTTTTAGTGTTGGAAAGGTAAAACTGGCCAGGTTTGGCTGCAGAATTCCTCCGTGGCTGCTGAGCCGCTGGTGGGGGGCTGGGATGTGATCCCGGGTGGAATTGAGGTGGGACACAGGAGGAACCAGGGTGAGGTTTATTCCCTCAGAGCCCATTCCTCGTGCCCTGTCAGGCCAGGATGGATTCACCTGGACAAAGTGAGACCGACTCTCACCGGACTCTGAGCCCCCGTGGCTTGCCAGGGATGGGGGTTTGGGAATTTGCCCCTTGCCAGGAGCAGACAGCTCCCACCTCTTTTGATGATGATATCCAGGATTTTCCTGCTGTCTCCCAGCCACATCTCCTGGGTCAGGGAGTCTGGACAACGCTCTGAGGCACAGGGTGGGATTCCTGGGGCTGTGCAAAGCCCGGGGTCGGGCTCAGTGCTCCTCACAGATCCCTTCCAGCTCAGGATATTCCACAATTCTGTGAGTTTTCCACTCCCAGCCCCAGCAATTCCCGGTTATCCAAGGGGTGAAGGCCACAGCCTCAGTCTGGCCATGCCCTGTGACCCTCTGGCTTCGGGGCAGTGGGAGTGACAGGCTCTGCTCTGTCCCCCCAGACTCCACCAGCAGCTGCAGGGCTCTGCTCAGCAGAGCTCCCCTCCATAGGAATAATGTTATTATTCACAGTAATTCCTGTTCTGGATGCCCAGCCCATCCTGTCTGTGAGCACCCCATGGAAGGGGGAAATGCAGCCGGGAATATTTTTATATCCGAGTGTCCTGAAGAGGAACGTGTTTATATCCCCGTGCCCGTGGGTGAGGGCTCTGCCTGGCCCAGCCCTGCTGCCCAGCCCATCTCCCTGCTGGCATTTAACACAGAGCTGGAATCGCCCCCAGCCCTCAGGATGGAGAGGATTTACCCTGCCCCAGCTGGGAGCACTGGAAGCCGGGGAGGGAGAGCAGCGAGGTCCCCACAGCCCCACCTGGACTGACCTCAGGCGGTGTCTGAGCAGGTTTTTATCGAGCTCCAGCTGCTCCTCCTGCCCAGCTCCATCTCCCTCCCCCTCCCCTGCCCGGGTTACACTCTGCCTGCTCTCTCTCCCTCCCTCAGCATCCCTGCCTGCTGGGAGCCCTTGGGATTCCGTTTCCCTCCGGATCTGCGGTTTGGTGTCGCTGCAGTTTGATGCTGGGGCAGCCCGCGCCTCCCCAGGCTGGAATTCCAGAATTCCAGAGCAATCCTGCCAGGATCAGTTTCCCGGGAGTGCAGGCACAGCTGACTGCTGCCACCCCAAGGCTGCAGCCATTCCCGATCCCAAGGATTCCGTCATCCCCTGGCAGGTGCAGGGATGCAGAAGCTTCTCCCAGCCCTCACCTGACCCACGGGACAAGGCCGCAGAACATTCCTTCCAAAATCCGGGGGCAAATCCTGCCCGAGGCTTCTCTTGCTGGAGAGCTCTCCCAGCTCCCGGAATGCTGGCCCTGCCAGAGGAGCTTTTGGGGGATGATCCCTTCACCACTCCTCACCCTTTGACTTCCCTGCTCCACACAGGAGCCCAGTGCCAGGCCTGAGGTGGGAATTCAGTGCCCCAAATGCTCTGGGAAATGTGGCCCTGGGTCTCGATTTTCTGCCTGTACGAACCACAGTTCTCAAATATCTTTTATTTCATTTTTTAAATGTTTATTTCTACAGCCACACCACTCCCTGTACTCACTTCGTTCTTTCCCATGGCTTTAAACCACGGGGAACATCACCAGGGTACCACTTTGGGAATTCTCCTGTCCTGGGGATGAAAGGCCCCTCCAGGGAAAGTTCTCCTCTGGCAACGGGGGGCTGGCAACCCCATACAGGCAGAGAGGGGCCAGATCCCCTCGGGAATAAATCCTTGGAACTCTGGGAGCTCAGCAGAGCTGCACCACCAGCACAGGCCAGGGATCAGCCCGGCACAAACCCAGATGTGGAATTTGCTCTTTCCCAGCTCCTGCCATCCAGAGGATTTAAACTGCCCGAGGTCCCTGGAGCCCAGAGGAGGTTTAAATCCATAATCTCTGAATTAAACCTCTGCTGGAGAGACATTTGTCCTCCAACAGCATCATCAGCTGCTCGGGAGACAGAGAGAGCCAAAGCTTTCTCACCTCGTGCTTGCTCTGTTAGCACTGGTGGGAGTTGTTCATCTTGCCCCGGCTCCCTGGCAGGTGTGAAATGAAAATGTGTGCAGGGTCCCTTTCCGGGAGTGAATTACCCCCATCCTTCAACCAAAATAGCCAGAAAGGACCTTCTGAACCAGTCCCTGGCAATCACAGGAACAGGGAGCTAAAAATTCCACTCAGCTCGCCCTCACATCGTCGCTGCCCTGCATGAAGATGAAATCCCTCACATCCCAAGGGCAGGAGCTGTTCAGCCTCCGGCGGGCCGTGGCAGCAGGGCGGGGAAGCCTGGCTGCGTTTGCCCTGCTCTGGTGGGTGCCCGTGGAAGGAAATGGATGTGGCCCCACAAAAGCACCCCACAAAAGGGCTGGGGCTCTGCAGAGGGAATTTTTCTGCTCCATCTGCAGCTCGATTCCCTGGGATCATTCCCTGCTCCAGCCCTCGGTGTGCTCCAAGGCTGCCCTTCATTCCCTGCGTGCTGCCAGGGGATTTGGGATCTGGGCTCGGAGCCGTGTTTGGGATTTGAGCTTGGGCCCAAGCTCTGCCAGGAGCAAACCCAGCTCTGGGGAGGGGGTGTCGCATTGGCCAGGCTGGGCAGATCCCTGCAGGAGATCTGGGCTGGAGAGGGGAATGGATCCCAGGGAACAGGGACAGGAGCAGAGGGAACGGCCGCAGGCTGGGCCAGGAGAGGCTCAGGGTGGACATCAGCAGGAATTTCCCCATGGAAAGGGTGCTCAGGCCTTGAAACTGCCCAGGGAGGTTTGGAGTCGCCATCCCTGGAGGTGTCCCAGGAATATCTGGACAGGCGCTCAGAGCTCTGGAATGGATTGGTCACAGCTTGGACTCGATGATCCTGGAGCTCTTTTCCAGCCTAAACAATTCCATGATTCCGTGCCTTCCACATCTCCCTGCTAACCAAACACCCCTGGGCGTCTCGTTGGATTTTCACGTGTTTTTCCAGAATTCCTGGCCCAGGCACGGCTCTGTCCCCTCGCCCGCCGTGCATCCCATCCCGCAGCACACGGAGAGCAGCTCCAGCCCACCGGGCCCCCGGCACCGCCGGCTGCTGCGCTCCCTGCACCCCACGGGAAGCAGGGGCAGTAACGGGGGATGAGCTCGTACTCCCGCCTCGGCTGCGCTTTGTCAGTCCCTGCTCGTCCCCCTTGCCTGCAGCACCAGAGCCCCGCTCCACCGCTTGCCAAACAAACCCCATCTGCATCAGGCAGAAATAGAGATGAGCGAGCCCTCGTAGCCCGAGCAGATGTTTTTCATTAGAAAATAATTTGTCAAAAGGTAGAGAGACTCCTACTCATAATTTTCAGAGCAGCTTCTCTCACTTTGGAGGGTAACGAGACTCAATTTAATTGCAAATGGGCTGCACGGCCACGGGAACACGGGGAGGGAAGGCAGGGAGAACATGTGCTGGGCTTTTAATCAAAATCCTTCCCCAGGTAAAGAACTGGGCTCTGTTCTCCCCGGGACAAGTGCTGGTTTCTGATTTAACCTCCGAGCTGCTGGGTGCCCACCTTCGGGGAGAAAGGACAGGAAAACTTCACCGCATCCGTGAGTCCACGGGCTGTGAACTGGCTGTTAATACCTGAGGATCCCAGAATCCCGAATATCCTGAGCGGGCTGGACCCACAGGGATCAGGAATCCAACCCCTGGCCCTGCCCAGACCCCCCAACAACCCCACGCTGAGCCTGAGGGCGCTGTCCGAGCCAGGCCGGGCTCTTCCCTCCCTCTGCAGCTCCTTGGCAATCAAACTCCACCAAGAAGAGCCCAGACACCGGAGCACTGCAAGTGGAAGCCAGGGAATGAGGGCAGGAAGGACCAAGGAGCTGCTGGAGAGCTCTGTGCTCCCTGAGCCCCTGAGGTTTCTTCTTTCCTGAAGCCAAAACTCTTTGATCTGCCCTTTCCAAGGCAATAAAGAACATTATTTTGTATATTGTATAATTGTATATTTTATATTTTGTATATTTGTATTTTTGTATTATTTGTATGGTATATTTGTATTGTATATTTGTATTATTGTATATTTTGTATATTGTATAATTGCCCCCTAATTCCTGGCTTGAGCTGCCAAAGCCTCATTGTGTGGATTTTAAGGGATGATTCTCCCTTCCCTGTTCCCAAAATCAGATTTCTCCTCCCCTGAGGAGCGAATTCCCCTCAGTGAATCTGGGCTGGTTCAAAGGAACAAATCCCAGCCCCTGAGGGGAATGCCTGGGAGGGAATTCCAAGTGTCCCCCGGATTTCCAGGAGCCAGGATTCCCCTTCAGAGCATCTCCAGGCCATTTTCACAATGCAAAGCGAGCACAGCCCTCGGCAAAGCGAGCACAGCCCTCGTTCCAGCAGGGACAGTGGTGCCGGTCCCAAACCCTTCTCCTATTCCCATGGAAAATGAGGATGGCGTCATTTTTCCAAGTTGATTTTCATGGCTGCACCTGTAACACCGCAAAGGTAACAAAAATAAGGAGAAATCTGGAATTTAAATGGTGCAAAGAGATGTTCCTTTAATAAAAACAGGCAGATGTGTCTGGGAGATCCTTGCTGACCAAGGAAATGTTGAAGTTTTAAAGGCAAAGACACTGCTTGGAATTCCACGGAATAATTCCAATTTTCCATGGAACTTTACCTGGAAATAAATTGCCCTGTCTGTTTATTGTTCAAGTTTTGTGTGCTTTTTTCTTAATTTTTAAAGGCTTTTCTTATAATTTCAGGATTTCTTCTGTTTTCTTATGTAATTTTCAGCCCATGGAGATGCAGTTCGGAATATTCTGGGTGTTTATTTCAGGTGTGAGTTCTATTTCCACAGCATCTGATTTGTAAATGAAAATGTGTGTTAAAGAAGAGAGACCTGAATTTTCTAAAGAAATTATGGAAAATTATGGAAAACAGGAGAAAATGGAGCTTTGTGCATTTGCTGAGTGTCCCCAAGTCTGTAACGATGCAACGTTTGGCTGCTTAATCAACCCAGGGAGACTTTGCAGGTCTGAAAAAAAATGGGGCAGAAATCCCAAGGGGAAATGATTCCTTATTGACATTCCTGAGCCTGGCTCGGTGCGAGAACAGAGCTGCATAAAGAGGAGGAATGACAAAAAAAAATACCCAAACATTTCCCAGCGCTGCTGAAGTTTCACTTAAACCTCTGAAATTGAAATTCCAAACTTCCTGGAAATCGGAGCTGTTTAAGTCACCTCATTAGGTATTTAACTCCTCTGCCACGGGTGATAAAATCAACCAAAGCCGCTCTTGGACGTCTTGGGGCCTCCTTGGGAGCGAAGGTGAAGCACCAAGAGCTCATCGAGAGGCTCATCCCAGCTCTGGGAACATGAAAACTCCTTCATCCAGCCTGAGCAGGCGGCTCCTCCCTCCCCAGGAAGGCTCCTGAGCCCAGTTTAGGAGAGAAACAGAGGAGTTTTGGGAGGAGAGGGGATCCTGCCGGGGCTGGGCCCTGCTGTGCCCCGAGCCCCCCGGTGTCACCGCTGGGCCACTTCAGCCCCTCCATGCGCCCGCCCGGTCCCCCGGCACAGCCACAAACCAGGGACTGGCCTCATTTCCATAAACACAGAAATAAACACAGAAATAAACCTGTGGGGTTGGATGAGGCTGACGGCTGCTCTGAAGGCCTCACAGGCCTCACAGAGTTTGACTTGAAAACAGTCAAAATCTACTCGTGAGGAACTGCAGCCACAGTGAAGCCACAGTGATAGCCAGGAGGATAATCAGTGAGAGAAGATGTTCTTGTTGAACATCTGTGTTCCCCAGCCCTGCCCCTGTGGGTTCAAACTGAGAAAGGGGTGATCAATAGCAAACTCACGTAAGCACAGCTAACTATTAGGAGACAGCAAATGTTGATTCCGACAGCAAATGTTAATTACAAAACCTAAGAAGCCGGATTCACCCTGATCTTGTGAAGACAGAGGGGACAAGGTTCACCTCAGAAACCGCTGAATCATTCCCTAAAGGACCACGCATGCCCCAGGGAGAAGGGTGAAAAGTGCATTGTGAGGAAGACTACCAGCCTTCATCAAAAGACCCCCGAGGAAGAGGAGAAGGCTTCCTCAGTGCGACCACCAGGACACACAGCGCATGCGTGGCACGTATGCTAATGATATTAATGACTTCTGAGAAATAATTTGTATAACCACACCTGTCCCACGGAATGTGATGAATATTCATGATTTAACCNCCCTGCCCCTGTGCGTCCAAACCCCCCCAGCCCTGCCCCAGTGGGTCCCAAACCCCCCAGCCCAGCACCCTTGGGTGAGGAGGGCACAGGGATCAAACCCCACATCCCATGCTCAGACAGCTCCAGGACGGATCCTTAGGCACAATTCCTGAATATTCCATTTATCTGTCGCTGAGGGTTCAAATCCAGCCAGGAGCACTGCAGGTCCCAGACAATATTTACTAAAATAATTTCCCACCTGTTTTCCCTGCTTTTAAATTTCCCTCTGCTGCTTCCCCTTTGCTTCCCTTTCCTGCCCCCGTCCTGCACAATCTCCTCCTCCTCCAGTCCCACCAGCTGCTCTTTATCTCATTTTTCGGAGGGTTATTGAACGTTATTGAAGAATTAATATCAATTACTTTGCAAGGCAAATGGTTTTAAGGAGTCCAAGCCACCGAGCAAGAGCTCTCCTTCCCCCTCTGGGGTTTGCAGAGCGCTGCATGTGCATCGCGCACTGGAGGATTTTAGGCAATTTGGGGGTTTTTAATAGGAATCTACAGGCAAGCACCCAGATCCCACTGGAATCCCGTGGATTTGGGTTCCTGAGGCTGAGGGGATGTCAGAGCCTGGCAGTGAGGGAGCTGAGGCTCGGCCTGAGCAGCGCCCCCAGCCAGTCTCACCCCTCCCAGCAGTGATTCCTGCACATCCCCATCCCTCCCAAACTCCTGCAATCCTCTCCCAGCCCCTCCCGGCCTGCCCACCCTGGCACTCAATCCCACGCTCGCTGCCAGTGACATTTCTTATTGATTTTTAAAAAGCTTCTGCTTCCCCACACTCTGGCACTTTAACAGTCCTGCAACTTCTTCATCCATTACTTGCTTTTTATTTTATTGTTTTTTTGGTTTTTTGTTGGTTTGTTTTTTTTTTTTGCCAGGCTCTTCTTGAGACTCATCCTTCTAATTTATGAGTTTGTCCTGCGAAAAAATAAAACCAGAATAAAACTGGAAGTGTTTGTGGCTGGAGCTGTCGGTGTCTCTGCCTCACACCTTGCAGCTTGGTTGGATCTCTTCAGAGATGTGTAAGAGTTTCATTTTTAATAAGGTTGGAGCTGCAAAAGCATCCCAGGAGGGCCCTGGCAGAGGCCCCCAGAGCAGTGTCGGTGGTGTGGTGACACCAGAATCACCCCTCAGACACTGGCTGGGAACAGCAGCGTTTAACTGGGAGATGGAGCTTTGCTCTGCTGCTGTTCCTGTGCTTTATGTGAGGAAAGGCTCCTTCTGTCCCTCGGAG
>VZRO01006531.1:6003-83969 GCA_013397915.1 Daphoenositta chrysoptera
TTTATATATATATATTTATATATATATATATAAAGATAGTTATATATATATATTATATATATATTTTATATTTTCATAAGTTTTTAGGCATGTTTTGTCATTTTCTCCTAATTTATATATTTATATCTCACAAAAACAAATTAGTAAACTGAATCACAGCTACAGCTGGTGTTTCAGCTTGTTCACTAAATCTAACCCGTTACGATGTTCATGTTATTTTTACTGGTCATCAGCATCACTATATGACTTTAAATTCTGGTTTTAAAAGTTTTTTGTACACTTGAGCTTTGTACCTCTTTGGTAGGGAAATCCACAAACCAATGAATTCTCCTGTGTGCACCATTATGAAGTAGAGTGGGAAAGGAACTAGAAGAATGATTTTTCACTTCCTAGTACTGTTTTCGATTACATTAGCTTCACCATCAGAATAAAATGTCATTGCAGAAATGCACACATCAGGAGAGAGGCAAAAACAATCTTCACAAGTTGATAAATCCACTTGTAAAATGTCTGTTTTCTCTCAAGGGAAATACAGGGAAAATACGAAGATGGGTCTTTTTCTCCTTTTCTGTACTGCCTCTTTACTATCTGCATTTGAACATACTCCTTTACACTGTCACAAAAGCTAAAAAGGAGGAGCAGCAAGGCCAAAAGTTTCTCACAAAGACCCTCACTTCAGCTCTAGAGCTGATTCATCTCTGATCTCCGCACTCAAGCATACCACAATTACACTGTAATTGAAAAAGCCTAGTAAGACACTTTTTGCATGACTTCTGCATCTCTGTAATTTCGCGCATTACACCTTAGCTACTCTATTTCCAGAGATTTTACAAGTATTATAAGGGTTTTATAGTTGTCAAAAGATCATATCTTATGATAAGATCTCTGAAACTCATTTAACCTCCACATAAGTTGTGGCCTCCATGTGCAATATAAGCTATTTTTGAACAACTAATGTTGAACTTCAAGAGCAATCACACATCTGAATCTGGCCAGCAAGCAAACACTACCAAAATCCCTGGGGAAAGTTTGATGTACTCATTTGCTCTCCAAAGTTGCTGAATGCCAACCTTTCTGAGGATGTTGTGCTATATACCAGTAATCTTACTGAGGCCAGACCTACAGGGTTGGATCAATTTTCAGCACACAAAGGGTAGCATAAATCTCTCTGGAAAAGGCTGTGAGGACAAACTGGATCCTAGCACTTCATGACACTTTTGAGTAATGGCTGCACCTGAATTTAAATACAAACCACAAGGAAGAAAGAAATACGTAAAATAGCAACAGTCAGACACATGTTCATATATTGCAGTGATCTATTTTTTGATTTTCAACTGCATTTATCTCAGAAAGGTTGCCAAACCTTCAGTAGTGAGATACAAGAAGAAACATTCAGAAAAATATATCTGTAATAAATATCAATCCTCCTGCTAGAAAATGCTACCACTCATTAAGAGTAAAAAGAAAAATACAGACTTTCTCTTTTATTGTTAGCAATCAATGTGATTTAGTAAAATAGTTTAAGCTGCCCCATTTTTTACATGTCTAGATTTCCATGATTTCCAATATATGTTAGATGAACTGTAGAATTTTTATATTGGTTAGGCAAAAGCAGTAATCCTAGCCCAAATGCAGTTATCCAGAACTGATAGGTGGCTGGAATTCCCTGGCCCCTAGTTATATATTTTATCATCTTCCATTTGCAGTGTATAGTTCCATTACATTCCATTGATAAACTTTCACCAGACTTGCTTGCAGCCACAAATTATGGTTTGTGCTAAGTATTCAAATAATTTACATTGTACTACCATGTTATATCCAAATTGCCTCTTCTCATTAAAAAAAAAAAATCCTATGAGAATGACTATTTCCATTAAAAAATATTGTAACATAACACACATAATACAGAATAAACTTCAGAGCTTCTGAAATCATTTTAGCATATTTGACATCAGTATTTCATAGTAAAAATACAGCTATGATCATCCAAGAATGAAACATAATCACTAGAGCAGTTTAATTTTTAACTCAGAAAATAATAATAAACAGTTAAATCTGGCTCAAGTCCACATGTATTCCATAAGACCTGCAGCAGCAATCAAAAGACATGAAAAATATCCATTCAAAATGGTCTGCATAAAGAACTTGTGTTTTAGCAGTTTCTATTCAAGATCCAGGTAACTCAGAACAAGTCCTCAAATATGAAAATTCTAAAAATATAAATTTAAACAATATTTAAGATAATATTATATCTTTTTGCTTCCTGTCCATAATCCCTCCTCCTTCTGAAAGCTTTCCTAACCTTGCACACCAAATTTTTATCTTCTTGCTGGACATATAAACTTCAGATAAATCTTGCAATAAGAGAGTAGAATGTACTGTGCATGCATTTGCTTTGCACATTAAGCCATGACTGGCTTATTTATTTGCATTTCTAGAGGTTTGAACTAAAATATATCTTGTGTTTCTTTTACATAAAGAAATTAAATAACTTACGGTTTTCAAAAATTTAATTTTATGACCCTAATATATTTTATATCATTCAAATCCTCACAGTTCCTCTTCTGCTGTCTTCCTTCCCTTCTTCCACACTCAAAAAAGTGTGAAGGAAGAGAAACAACATTATTATTTAGGAGGTTATTATTTTGTATATGTTTTATAAGTCTTTGAATTCTTTTCAGTATTTTAGCACCAGTAAAGTACACAATTAAAGGCAAAAAAATTTTTGCATTTAACTGCAATTTCACAGTCTGAGAGATCTGAAAACTTCAATCTCATGTCTTTCCCCACTAGATAATAAAGCCTCTTTTTTAGTGCAAAACATAAAGTCCATTCTCAGAATGTGAGGGAAAGGATATATATTCTAGGGACAATATCTATTCCCATGTCAGCACAGACAAACTGAAAACTGTCCTAGGATCTTTTTATCCTGTAAAGACATATAAATGTGAATCCAACCAAGACAGGGAAACAAAATAATTTCTGTCTACCTAATGCTAGTTAGCCCTTGTTGTAAAGAGGATTGAGGGATCCACCAAAGCAAGAGTTATTATTGATAATCATATTACTTAAAACACCCTTAGGCATACTAATATATACTATTAAAAAAATAAAAATAGAAAAAAGGGCTCAATGAATTATTTATAACAAGCGATTTAATTAACTAACTTGCTTGCTCCTTTCTGCCTTAGATTTGTCTAGGAACAGATTGCCATTTTCACACATTTGTTTCTTATTCAGAATAATTTTTCTTAATTAATCTTTGGGTGAGTAGTTGTTCGTTAAAAATGCATCATAAATATCCACTGTTTCTCATGAATTCAAATTACCTTGGCTTGCTTTTTTGTGGCAAGAGCATTTGGTTTCCCTTCTGGAGAGCAATTTTAGAATATTTGTACCAATGTATTTGTTAGGTAAGGCTTTCTATTTGTCACCAGTCTTAACAGTATCTGTATTGGACATCTATAAATAATACAGTAACTGCATAGAAATAGGTGCCTAAATATCTAGACACCAATGATGAAAAATGAGCAAAGAAAGTCAGAGAAAGTTGCTTTGACCACAAATGCATCTCAAAGAAAGACTGACCACGATTTTGATCATTATAGTTTCTGCCCTTTTATACATTGCCTGCCAGGGATAGACATGCATTCAGAGGCAGCCCCCACTGGTGACCTCAGTGCCTATTTGCCAGTCATGTTCTCTGGGAGTCACTGGAGAGGAGATGTGACAGGGAGGGACCTGGCCAGACTCGAAGCACAGAAGGTGGCTCAGCATGAGTAGTCCTACTCTCATCAGACACACTGGCACTGTCAAACAATCTGGCTGTGATTTTCTAACCCATACCAAATCACGCTGCCTTATGTATTATGTGAGAGGACAAGACAGGCTTTTGTGGGCATATAGATTTAGGTTTGCTCAATAGTCCCTGAGTCGGACTCAGTGAATATATCAGCATTTTGTTGCTGATTACCCAGCCTTTTCTCTGCTGGGAAGTCAGACTCCATGCTGAGCTGGGATGTACCATTGTCACACAATGATCAAGAGAACAGAATAGATGTTAACTATGTTGCAATAGACATGACTGCAGCATCCTCGGTCTGAGGCCCTGCAATTACATATAAGTAACTTGTTTAAGTTGTTGAGAAAATGCCTGTAAGCACTGTTAGATCTATATAAACATATATGCATGATCCAACACATATCCTGGAAAACTGGGTTAGTTCAAAAGTCTTAGAAAAGTCCTAGAAATCATGTAAGTATAAAATAGGTCACTTGCATTTCCATGAGCAGTAACCTTACACTGAGCTTACTAAAGAGTCTACCTTTGTATGTGAATTTGACATAGGATTACTTCACTTTTTTTAAACAGAGAACACATTTTCTTGCAATACAATCCCAAAAGAATCAAAGTTATTCCATGATGCAAAAGTGAATGAATGCTATTAAAATTATTTATAAGTTAAGACATTTTAAGAGTAGCCTTTCTCTTCCAGTTTGCCCTGCCTTTCCTTTTTCTTTTAAAAGTCTTACTTACAGAGGTGTTCAGTGTCCTGCCAGCTATGAGAACAAGACAGCTTGGTGAAACATTATGGTCTTGAAAGCTGAAGAAATATAACATGTCCTCCTAAGTCTAGAAAATCTATTTATAAAATATGTAGTACGAAATAAATGCATGAGATTTGGTGGAGGCAATAGATATTATATTTTACTACTGTGCTGTGTTGTTTTCTTTCTTACATAGCAGAGAAGACACCAAAAATACATGTTGTGCAGGTTTAATCCCTGAATCACATACAACAGAAAGAGGGACAACAGAGAAAAATGCTACTTTTTTTTTCTGTAAAATAATTATATTTATATTAATTAACTTAAAATTTAATGCAACATAAACCAATAAGAATACTTCTATTGTACAAAAGTACCATATGCCACTAACTCTTCTCCAAAAAACCAGAGGCAAATTTAAACTACAGTGTAGAACTAAATTGCCTTAGATGTTGTATCCAACTGGAAGCAAAATAGAGACTGAAGTTTCAGGAAGCAACATCTCACATCTCACTCTGGCAAAGCCCTCCCTTGTTCAGCATCTAATATGCAATAAAGTCTACATCAAATGATTCCTGGTACAGCAAGTTTCTGGCTGATCTCAATGCAGACTCTGACTGACAGAGCATCAAATGTGTCAGAGCAAGAAAAAAGAAAAGCAGAAATAACTGCTAAAATAGAGCTATACAATGACAGTGCTGAGACCACAGGTGCAATTGAGATTGCTGCCAAAATATTCCTCAGAAGGTTGGAAAATTTCCTAGAACCGTTGGCGCCCTTGTTAGCAAGATCAGTTCAATCTTTTTACAATCCAAAACAAAGCTCATGCACACACAGCATAAATCTGTATTATGTGTGCAATTCCCATCAATAAAAAAATGAAGTGAACTGAATTCTGCAATGACTGAGAAATAATGACCTTTATGGACAGGCTTCTCTTTACTTCTGTTTTGCCTAGTTTAGGCCTGACACACTCTTCAGAACTACAGTGATCAGAAGCCACACTTTAAATGCCTCTTTTACTTCTCTGAAAAAGAACCTTCTTGTTCTCTTCAATTACCAGCTGCTAGCATAGGCATTACTGAGCAGACTAATATGTAGAGCAATCAGAAAACCACACAAACACTTCAAATATCCAAAAGAACACATCATTCATTTTAACCCCTCCAACAACACCTTGTCTATGTATCACAAATATAAGAAATGTCTACCTAACCTGTGTATTTTAAGGTCCATACCAATGTTTTGTTAGTACTGTTACCTTCTTTCATTTTCTTTTTTTTTTTGATAGCTGCGCCATTTAATTAACTCCGTCCTGATTGGCTCTGACCTTCTTTAACTCTTCAGGGTAATAGTCTTTAAACTCCTTTTCTTCATAGTCTTCTGCCTCGTTGAAGGTTCACTGTGAATGGTTAATAGCTTCCTCCATTGCTAGAAAGACAACTTTATTAGTGTCTTTTTATGAAAGAAAGTTTAAAATAGTCTCCATAAGCACGTTCTTATACATTCAGAAATTTTCAGGATTACACAATCCCAAATCGAGTAACAAGACATATTCGTGAAGGCTGTGATCAAATATGTCTTTGTAAATGCAAGCAACACACCAGATACTGTTGTTGCAAAATATTTCTACATTTTAGAAATTAAATACTTTACAGTAAAAGTTTCTGCTTCAGTGTTAATTTCAGAACTGTGAAAACAATATTATTTAACAAGGGGCTTAGTGACAGGGTCAAAAAATTTATCCAACTGAGCCTGGCATTGTTTGAATTACTTTTCCCTCAATACTCTGAACTATTTAGACTTTTACGCATATGGCTCAGGCAAATTTGGCCCCAATTTACATAATTATAAGGACATCATGGAATCATATATTATGCTGAGTTGAAAGGGAGCCACCAGGATCATCAAGTCCAACTCCCAGCCCTGCACAGGACAGCCCCGAGTCCCATTACGTCCCTGAGATCATAGTGCAAACTCTTCTTGAACTCTGTCAGGCTTGGTGTTGTGACTGCTTCCCTGGGGAGCCAGTTCCACTGCCCAACCACCCTCAGGGTGAAAAACCTTTTCCTGAACTTTCCTTTTCTTAAACCTCTCCTAACCCAGCTTTGTGCAATTTCCTGGAGTCACTGGTCACAAGGGTGAAGAGATTGGTACCTGCCCCTCTGCTTCCCCTTGTGAGGATGTTGAAACAATGACTGCAATGAGGTCTCTCCTCAGTCTTCTCTTCTCCAGACAGAAGATTGTAAATGGAGAATAATTCCATATCTACCAAGTCAACACATCGTGGATAGGACAGCTTAAAACCTTTGTTTCTTTTACAAGATGTTTGCACATATTTCTCTAGACATCACACTCTGAGACTTTTCACGCTACTTTTAGCTTGTTTGCTAGTTGTTTGCAACCTTCTGAAAGCCTCAGAGAGCAAACCATATCCTTGTGAATGCAGAAGCAATGTGGAATTTTTTCCACCTCTCAAGTCTGTGCAAAATCCCAGCCTGTCCCGTTTTCTTCCTGGAAGCAGGAATATGCAGGGCAGACTGCAGCCTACGCTTTCCTCATGGCACCAAACCTGCCCTCCTGAAAGCCAACTCTGTGTCTAAAGAGCATCTTTTTGTATCTGCTTTCTGTACAGGGAATCTTATATATGGACAAAACCTGTTTAGTTCATTCCTTTAGTTGACATTTCCATCTTAATATTATTCTTTCTCTGAGCTTCAAAGGTCTACTGGCAGGCCTGTGATCCAGACAGGAACCTGCTCCTTTCTGACTGAGGCTGATGCCTGACATAAGTGACCAAATAACCTCCAGAAGTCCCTTTCAACCTCAACCATTCTGTGATTCTCTGATAAGGACTATATTTTGCAGCACCGATTAAGAATATTCTGAATGATGATGTTAAAGCACCACTACACAGAAAAATAGGATATTGTGCATTATATCAGGGTATTCAACAAACACAGTGTATTAACATCCCCCTGGTGTCTGTCACAGCCATGCTGATACAAAAGTGCTTTTGCCATTTTAGGTTATGTTATGCAGGGTAGGTAGTGTTGCTATGACAGCTGAAAAGGTTCTCCTGTCAGCCTGTGCTGCATCTCTAGCAGGAGCTATGCCAGCCTGGCTGTGCTAGAATTTGCCATGTAATGTAGATGTGTTCTGAAATATCAATGGAGCATGATGCCTGGAAACAGAAAAGCTCTGGAAGCTGGTACTACTGTTAGCAGAAAAGGGATGTTTTGTGTTGTAAATAAAATTAATTCTTTCCCAGAAAATGTGGAGCTATGAAAATGGGGTTGCACAATAAACAGATGAAGCCCTTTGAGAAACTCTGGGCATTGTATATTTCTATCCAGATACCATGCCTTGCTGCAGGAAAAGCTCATTTTAGAGGGCATGTGTGGAAGTATAAATGCATTTAAGTGCCTACTGCTTTGAACTCCAAGGCAGAGGTATTTGCACTACAAGGCCTCTTTCTAAAATCCTCTAGAAGAATGACATTTTTAATTTTTTGTAATTGTCAAATGTGATTTGACATTTCCATCTATTTTACATCTCCAGATCTCTGTAGAAACAGGAAAGGAAACTCAAAATATATTTTCAAGTTGTGACAAGAAAAACAAAACAGAGTAAGCAAGGAACTTTATATTATGTTCATTATATTATGCTGTAAGAATGAGGAAACCATGTCTGAAATGCTGTTCACTAAAAGGCTCAAAATAAATTACTGTTCCATATGCACTGATGCTGAAAATACGGATAAAAATCAAACAAAAATTTGGTACCAGTACAAAGCAAATGACATAAAACCCTTACAGCTGCAATATGAAAAACATGCAAAATGGAAAAACCTGTTTGAAGCTACAGTACTTGTGAACTTGTATACTTAGTCATATGAAAGTCCTAAAGTTTAGTGGATGTGTAGGTGCATTCCAAAGTCTTTGATTCTTTTACAAAAGAGGGAATCTGAAATTTCACATGAAGCTTAAATAATGACAAATAAACATTAAAATTTCTGAGACAAGATGGATGATGCAAAGAAGGTATTCAGTAACTCTACATC
This sequence comes from Daphoenositta chrysoptera, assembly GCA_013397915.1. NCBI lineage: Eukaryota > Metazoa > Chordata > Aves > Passeriformes > Daphoenositta > Daphoenositta chrysoptera. The sequence continues at coordinate 14,615 of VZRO01006531.1, forward strand.
CTCTGTTACCAGGGTCCCTTCTCCATTTAGTAATAGGCCCACATTATCCTTAGTTTTCCTTTTGTTATTGATGTATTCAAAGAAGCCCTTCTCATTGTCCCTAACATCGTTGGCCAGATTTATTTCCAGATGGGCCTTGGCCTTCCTTGTCTCATTTTTACTTACTATGACAACCTCTCTATATTCTTTCCAAGTGACCTGATCCTGACCCTGCTTCTACCTCCTGTGTATTTCCTGCTTACACTTGAGAAACAACAGGAGTTCCTTGTTCATCCATGCAGACCTGTTGCCCTCTTGCCTGATAACTCGCTGATCAGGATGCATTGTTCTTGACCCTGGGAAAAGTGATCCTTGAATATCAACCAGCTCTCTCTGATCCCTCTTACCTGCAGGGCCCATTCCCACAGGATTCTTCCAAGAAGATCCCTGAGGAGGCTAAACTTAGGTCTCCTGAAGTCCATGGTTGCAATCTGACTTGTTGCCCTGCTTCCTCCTCATCTGATATTGAACCCCATAATCTCATGGTGACTAGAGCCAAGGCTGCCCTCATCCTTAGCATATTCAACAAGGCCTTCCCTGTTTGTTATAATGAGGTTGAGCAGCACACCATTCCTTGTGGGACCCTCCACCATCGGTGTCAGGAAGTTATTATCAACACTTTCCAGGAACCTGCTGGACAGTTTGTGGTTTGCTTTGTTGCTTCTCCAGCAGATGTCAGGGTGGTTAAAGTCCCCCATGAGAACCACGGTCTGCGGCTGTGAGCCTGCTTCAAGCTGCCTGTAGAAGTTCTCATCTGCTTCTTCATCTCAGTCAGGCAGCCTGTAGCAAACACCCACAACAGTGTCACCCTCACTAGTCTGCTCTTTTATCCTAACCCATAGCTCTCGACAGGCTCATCATTCACTTCAAGACAGAGCTCAATACATTCCAAGTGTTGCCTCATGTAGAGGGCAACTCCACCTCTGTGCCTTCCTGGTCAGTCTTCCCTAAACAGTGCGTGGTCTTTCATGACAGCATTCCATTCATGTGAGCTATCTCACCACATTTCTGTAATTGCAATGAGGCCAAAGCCCTGTGATTGCACACAGATCTACAGTTCCCCATTTGTTTCCTGTAGTGCATGCATTGGTATACAGGCACTTTGTAGAAGTATTTGACTGTGTCAATATCCCAGGAAGGGTGCAAAGGGACGCCCCATAGTCCTGTGTTGTAGTTATATTTTTGGCTGCTTGCATGTGCTGGAGGTATCTCCTCTTAAGTCTCCTGTTGCTATTTGGGCAGTCACTAAGCTCTCCTCTTCCCCCACCTTTCCTAGTATAAAGCTCACTTTACCAGATTGGCCATTTTATTGGCAAAAACACTCAGTGAGGTGGATCCCACCTCTCCCAAGCAGCTGTCAATCTCAGCAAATAGAGTCCCAAGGTTACAAAACCCAAACACTGTTGACAACACCAATGGCATACCCAGTCATTTACTTGGTAAGTCCATTTAATTCTTCTCTTGCCATTTACTCTAACTGGCAATATTGAGGAGAAAACTACCTGGGCACACAGACCCTCTATTGAGGTCCCCAGAGATCTGAAATCAGTTTGATTGTTTTCAATTTACCTTTGGTATCATTCGTGCTCACATGAAAGACCAGCAGGGAGTAATAGTCAGATGTTGACCAGCCTTGGAAGTATTTCCATGACATCTCTGATTCAAGCCCCTGGCAGGCAACAAACTTCTTTGGAAAACTGGTGAGGTCAGCAGGTGGGTGTCTCCGTCCCCTGCATTAGGGAGTCACCCATGCCAATCTCTTACTTCTTCTTCCAGATTTTACCGCGTGGCTTAGGCCTGATGACTCAATTGCCTTACTTGAAGCCTTAACCACCTCATCCTTGGTTTGGAGGGCAGTAAACTTGTTTGCCATTGTCAAGTCTTCCTCCTTGTATTGAAAGTGATCAGTTTGTAGTCTTCCTCTTTTATTGACATCTGACTTCTTGTGAGATGAGGTGCAGAGATCACCTGCATCTCTGCTGTAGAGGGAGGTTGAGACTCCTGTGTCTGTAATTTCTTTGAATATCCTATCTATTCCTTTCCGATACTCACAAATGCTGCTCAACCTACTTACTTCCTTGTGTAACTCCTTGACCTGGTGACACAGCTCCTTGACAGGGAAACACTTCCTGCAGAGGAGACAACTCTCAGCCCCAGCTTCCTGGACAGGCACCAGGCACTCTTTACAACCAGAGGCCTGCAGAGCTACATCTACAGTCAGAAGGTCTGTTTGGGTGAACAGACATTGTTGGTGCAGCAACATCAACACTGCTGGGTAATGAACTCCATGGTGCATAAAAAGCATAACATTGGAAGCTCAGGCTAAGACTGGAGGGAAGAAGCCGGCTCTTTTCCCTCCCTCAGCATTAACTGCTGCTCCTATCAGCTGCTCTCTGGCTCTGCTACTCTGTTGGCCCCCCTATGGAGGGAAGCCCTTCCTACAACCTCCCTGCACATCCTTCCTTGCAAACTGCTGCACAAATTGCCACACTCAATCTAGTGGTCATCCCCACAGAGTTTCCTGTAGCCACTGCTGCTGCCACCAGCTGACTGAAGCTTTCAGCCTCACCAAACGGACTGAGGAGTTTCAGCTCATTGAAATCTGCTGCAGCAACCCCTATTGCCAGGTCAGTCCCGCTCGCAAGGGCTGCCGGTTCCTGGTGGTTTCCTGGCAGGTTCCTGGTGGGTCTCTCAGCCCTTGCTCAGGCTTCCCTGGCTCTGGAAACCCCCTTCAGTTATCTTTCTACTGCACAGCCCCACAGAAGTTATCATAGCCACCCATCTGTTTGTATCACATACAAAAATGATTCAATATAGCAAAGTACTTCAAGTCATAGCAAAGGTGTTGCAACCTACATGCCTTACCTTGTAAAGAATATACAGACTGGGAGTGCAGATGAATTCATTTTTAAGCTTGTGCTTTAACTGGCTCTTCCATTATGTTTCTGACTATTTTTGCTATAGTATATTGTACATTCCTAAAGTATGTGTGATGCAATTTGATGTGGTTGGGAGCATGGGGTGGAAGGCAGGTGACATAATATCAGAATGGAGACAATCAAGAGTATCAAGATCTCAGGAGTCCATAGAGAAAACAATTGAACCTGAAAAGCCATTGAGTTCCCTGTCTGGTAACATGCCCATTTCTTTCAATCAATCACATAATGCATTTAAATGAAAGACTGATAAAACTTAACTTTAAAAAAAAAAAATGCTCCCTATCCAACTTAAAGATGTGAAATAAAAAAAAAATTATTTCACTCATTTCTCCATTACCACCTAATATATGCATTTCTAATGAGCATATGAGTTTTGTATCCCACACATTGCTTCTAAGTTCATTTCACTGGCAACTGCTGCCATAACTACAGAAGCCCAAGAGAAAGACCACACTACAGCATATAGCTGTATGGAGATGACAAGCTTTTCTAAAACTATTTATGATAGTGGTATCATATCTATGATACCTAAGCATAAAGTATTTTGCTTGCATGTATACCTAATATTTAGTGCTTTATAGCAGTGGTAAATACACATACACAGTTCAAAACAGAAGACTTTTCTATTCACTGTCCCAACCATAGTATTTATCACTGGCTTTTTGAGTCTGCCTATAGTGCAGTTGACAGCATTTCACAACTTATGATCTTACAGGCAAGGGAGAAACTAAAAGGATAACTGATACCCTATTAGGCCTTGTCTACACACAAGGATGACATGTTTTGGTCTTCATTAATGTTATGTTATGGCTAATTATAAAGAAACAGATGGTTAAAACTGTCCTTGAACCATGGCAAATCCTTACTTTTTATGATCCAGTATAAGAGCAATTTAGTTTTAGTAGTCACTGCCAAAATTCCTGAAATCCTGTGTATTCTAGCTGGTGGTCTTTGAGCCAGCATCATCCTCTAGGCACTACTACCATTCCATGGTCTACTGTTATTAGGCAATGATTTCTTGCCTTAACCAGCCTGTATAATAAACTGAAAAATACTATCAGATCAGTTAAAAATAAAGTTCAAACATAGGTGAAAACTACATGATATATATCACATAAAGGCACTGGAAATGCTAATTTGCTCTATGAGTTTATAGAGGATTTAATTCTAAATCTGCTTAAATGAAATATGGAAGTTTTTCATATAAAAAGAAGAACTACAGGAATCCAGGGGAAGGAGAGAAAAGCACTAATAATGTCATTATTTTCTGACATGCAAGACAAGTTGGAGAAACTATAAAGAAATTCTTTTTTTTTTTTCTTTTAGGTCAAAGACCTGTGATCAAGGCAACAGAATACTTTGTTTCTCCTAAAAAGGGCTTTTATGCAGAGAGATACAGAAGTCTTGTAATTTAAAACAATAAGGCTGCATTTTACATGTAGGGAATATAAATTAGACTAAACCCTTGTTAGAAAAAGAAAAATCTCAGAAGGAATTCTCTAGGTGACATCTTATAGCACCGAAGATGATGATGAATAAGTGCTGATGTTTCCACAGAGATGACACTGTCATTCTAGTTGCTTAGTTTTTGTTGCTATTTCCCTGCTGGATCCATTAAAGTGGTATCCTGTGAAGAAAATAAAATACCATCCTAATGAGACCAGGTGCTCTTTATGTAGTAATAGCAATACGCCTAGTTTTTGTTCCTCAGTTCTTGTGTGTAAGTTCTTTTTTTTTTTTTAAATGCTGAAAAAATATTTTAAAATTGTGATTAAAGATGTAATGCTACATGTTCCAGATCTACTTGGCTTTTCTTGTTTCCTCTGGAGCTGTTCATTTTCCTCTTCCTCTAAATTTATGAAGGAACTGTATTTAGCAAGAGTAATTTAGATGGAGGAATTAAATGTGAGGAATTAGTTTACCTGCTTTCCATGTCTGGTTATGCATCTGAATATTTGTTATGATGAACAGTTATTGATGAAATTTTTTGTAATAGCCAGGCTATGTAATTTTTTGCTATTAGTGGCAACTTTTTGGAGTACCTGCTTTCTAAAAATTGGCAGTATGACTAACCACTGCTCACTAATTTGAGCTGTATTATACATTTTTAAAGCAAAATAGAAAAGACTGCATTAGTATAAAGCATTTCTATTAGTTGTATTCACTGTACTTAAGTTGTTTCCCTCTGCACTACATTGCAGGCATTTCCATCTCCCAGTATGAATAATGACAGGCAAAGTTGAAAGTTGACAAACAAAATTAAATCAGGACAGTCTTCAGGCTGCTGCTCTTACTGGTAGTGGAGAACACTGGAGTGTTAGGACTGGGACTGAGACTTGGGATGATGCGGAGGGGCAATATTTAGTGACAGGAAGTCACTCTAAGTATCATGATTCCAGCACAACACCTGTGAGGTTTCAGAACATTTTATACTGTCTTTGATGAGTGTGCAGCTTATTTAAGTCACACAGAGTACCTGGTAATTCTCCATCAGAAGATGGATACACACACCCAGTCCCACTGTCAGTGTCAGCAGAGTCAAAGCTTACACAACAAGGGACTTGTATTGATTGCTCTGAGATCCTCAGCCACCAAAGATAAGCCTTTGAACTGCTTGTGATGGATAAAAATCTTAACTCAATCTATCTGGTTCTTTATTCCTGGGTCACAGGAGAAACCTGTAAAGCAGGCTCTTTAGATTAGGTGCTAAAAACAAATGGCAGAGCAAACAGGTTGCTGCCAACTTCTATTTCAAATTTCTACTATACACCACAGTATACCCTTTGGGAATCACTGGCACATGGGCTGCATTTACCTTCGGAGATTCTGCACTTGCTACTGCAAAGCTACAACTTTAACCAGGGGCATTGGAAGCAACCAAATTTTAAATATAAAAAAATAATAAATTACAGACTAAACCTAAGAATACATATCAGCAAGCTTCTCACCAATGGAAACTGACATGATTTAATATCCACAGATCTATGAAACAAAGGGAAACAACGGCATATCTGAATCAAATTACAATATTGATTTTTTTTTTAAAACAAACACAGATCTATTTTCATAGTATTACATCAGCTAAAGACTCTACACATGCATTTAAAGTTAATAAAACAAATCTTACAGAAAACATTTCAGAAAAAATACTGTGTGGCCTTCAAACAGATATTATTTTTTTTCTACTTATCTTTGTTGGTTTTTTTCCTAAGCATAAAGTATTTGGATTAAAAAGATGACTTAGCAGTCCTTTCTTCAAGGCATGGTGGTTATAGATAATTTTTTTTTCTATTTTAGCTAAGGTAACTCTTTTGAAATTATAGATCAGCTGATTAATAGGAGCCTGTAAAACTGATAATCTGTTCACATGCCTAAACTTAAACTGAGAAGGGCCAAGTCATTTGATCTGGCACAATCAGGACCTAGTGATAGCCCAGGCTCCCACTGGGAACTGGACATTGAGAGATCTAACGCAAACAAACCAGGAGCTCATAAAATGTGGCAAAATCGCTCTGTTGAACTAGATTTGTCATCAGAGAAATCAGGTGGAAAATTTAGATCAGTGGATAATGACAGCATTTGTAAAATTGAAGAACAGATAAGGCTGGTATATCTGAGGAAGGACTAGTGTTCCCCTAGTGTCAGGTGAAAACTTTTCAAGACTGGGAAGAAACACAGCATATTTGTTGACACAAACCTTGAACTAGGCAGACCTTTCCTGATGGCAGCTATGGAGAATCAAATTTGGTGGCAGAAGCAGTCTAATTAAATTTACAAAGGAGTCCTGTGTGAGTGAACACTATATGTGAAGTAATTGAGCCAGGACAAACTGTACAGACTTGTCATCCATTTTTTTTAAACCTTGCTAATTTCTGAGAACAGTTATTTATGTCCCACTCCTCAATGTGGTGTTCATCTTTCCAGGAACTATTAGCTAGATTGAAAGTAAGAAGAAAACATTTGAACTTTGGATTTAGAGCTGAAGTTCCAAGCACCTGAGAGTTTCTGTCTCAGGATTAAAACTCAAATATTTTGTTTCATTTGAAAAAAAAAAAAAAAGGAACTGCTAGACACAATACTTGAAATGATTCTTGTTTTGCTAATGACACCTAATAACAAAAGTGTATATGATGTGGTTTGCTTGATTTCTTTTGACATGAGTGGTGTGGTTTAACCGAAATCGGCTACTAAGCACCACACAGTCATTCACTCACTCCCCTGCACTGGGATTGAGGAGAGAACCCAAAGGCTAAAAATGAGAATACTCATGGGCTGAGATAAACGCAAGTAAAGGTAAAGCAAAAGCCACACATGCAAGCAAAGCAAAACAATTCACTGTTTCCCTTGGGCAGGCAGGTGTTCGCCCATCCCCAGGAGAACAGGGCCCCATCACCTGTAGTGGTGACTTGAGAAGTCAAACACCATCATTCTGAATGTCCTCCCCTCCCTCCTTCTTCCCCCAGCGTTGTATGCTGGGCATGATGCCATATGGTCAGTTGGGGTCAGCTGTCCTGTCTGAGTTCCCTTAAGATTCACAGTGCACCCCCAGCCTCCTCACTGGAGGGGTCAGGTAAGGAGCAGAACAGGTCTTGACTTTGTGCAAGCAGTGCTCAGCAAGAACAAAAACATCCCTGCGTTATCTACACTGTTTCCAGCATAAATCCAAAACATAGCCCATGCTAGCTACTATGGACAAAATTAAATTATTACCAGAGAAAACCACCAGGAGGAGATTGCCAAACTCACTTCCTACTTCTACAGGAAACAGTTTCACTGGCGTGATTCTGGCAATCTGTTTCAGAAACTATCAGTCCATCTGGCTTAACTGAAACTACAGAAATTGCTTAGATAGCATTTCAAGACCATTAATTTGATATGAAAAATTGACATTTTGCAAATCACTTTTCCATATATCTGTTAATTCACTTGAATATAGAATCTTGCCTCATCTTATATATATTTTTCATATATTTTACATTTTTATCATCTAAAATGTACTGTGTGTTTCAGAGAGAGAGAGAGAGTGATAGACAGAGAGAGCAGTTTTTATATACCTCTTTCAGTCTTAGATAAGACTGAAGGAAGCATCATTGAGGAAAAAAGAGTTCAGGTTCTGGAGCCGTACATTCTTGTGGAGGTTATACCATTCATTACTTTAATGTAGTGATACACAGAGATGGTGCTTTCCCCTCATCATAATTTTTTCCATCTCTTATGTTCCGTATCTTCCATTACTGTCATGCTGGTGTATGGATCCTAAAGTATGATTACTCTGTAGTTAAACACAGACTTTAATTCCAGTGAAAGTTTATGTGTTGGGCAGAACTGGTATGCATCACAAACCATTCAGCACACAAAGAGCTCAAAACATAAATAACTGTGGGGACCTGTGTGGTGGCCTATAAAGCCAAAGACCAAAAGCCTCAATCTCCTCCTGAAATGCAGCCGCCAGGAGATCTCTCTGGTTAGGATGAGCGGATTGGCTCCTCCCGAGATCCTTTGTTGCCCCATCATTATGTATGCACCTTTCATTACTGCTATTGGTTTTGTATCTCTACCCCTCTTTTCTACCCTATATGTCTCCCCTTAGATTGTTCTCCCTTCCCCGCTCTCCCATTGCTCCCCGTTCCTGGCCACTCCTTCGGGTTTTCCCTGTTGGCCCCTGTACCCCAACCCCGCCCATGCACCGCCCCTGTGCCCTGGGACCATTGGCCCTCGTGCTCTCCCCGCCCTCCTCGTCCCCATACAAAACCCCACTGCCCTGCTGTGTCTTTGTCTTCACCTTTGGGAACTTTCAGGCCATGTAAATAAAGTTCTTCTGTGGAACCCCATGCAGAGACCCTCCCTCGCCTCCTTTATCGCCGCCGGGCTGCGGGGCCACGCTCTCTGGGAAGGTTGCGGATTGCTACGCCGTGCCACGCTTAAAAAAGGCACCACAACAAGTAACAAGGTTGCCTCAAGATCTACCTAATGAGGAAACTGTTATTTCTTTTCTCCCACAGACTGTTGTTGCAGTAGTCCTTTGACACATGGAAACTGAATCTGTGTTGACTTTGTTGAGGTAAAATGCAGAACCCACAGAAATGCAAGTCACCTTTGCTTTCGTAATATTTGGGAAGGCTTCTGGGAATTAGACCAGGAAAGTAGAGGCCAAATGTGTTGGTTCTTATTACACACCAGGTGTTAGAGAAGGTTAAAATCTAATGGTGATGAAGAGGAAAGATGAGGCAAGGTGAAAACAACCTTCTAGAGTCTGAGAGAGAAGCTAGAAGACACTTTTTAAGAGGGCAAGAACATGAAAATAAAATCCTGCTTTAGAGTTGCAAAGGAAATGGATGATCAATTAACACTATTCAATTTGTATTTGGATTCAGCTGCCCAATTTGTAAATCATGTTTGCAGTGTGATTCTCCTCCTTTTGATGGAGAAATAAAAGCCTCTTTCATAACTCTAAGAAAGAAACATGGTGTTTCTCTAAAGCCAGACTCACTGCTGGAAGCTGTCCAAAGAACCTGTCATAATACTCTGTAACAAAGACATGACTGAATCACTAAACATAATAAAGAGCATGAGAAAACTCAGCATTCCTGGAAACAAATGATCTCTTTTCTATTAATTCTATTTTTCATTAACTCCTAGTATATGATAGATAAACAACCTTTACTTTTCTTTAAGAAAAGAAAGGCTACTATAAGTAGCTTTTTATTTCTAAACTATGACAGACAGAAAACATCCTACTGGGTATTGATTTTATTGGATGGCAGGACTAAAACCTACTTTCAGATGGAAGTAAGGAATGTGAGCTTGGAGTCACATGCAGGGGCTGTTTGACAGAATGACGCGATGGATACGTCCTTTGGTTGCTATGGTGACGGCTCATCTGCTTATATGTCCAAGAAATAGGGCTTTTCATTATTTCCTCTAAGAAAAAAACTGCTAACTCATAATAACAAAGTGATTTGTTTTTGCACTAAAGTATAGCTAATGCAAATACCACTGCTCAGTTTTAATTTGGATGTGAAATTAATATCCTTGAGCAAATAATATGCACAAATAACTTTCCCACTCTCTACCTACTTACTCCCATAGAATTTTTCACCACAGCAACTGTTTACCTCTTCCATGAACCTCCAATATATCTGCAACAAATTGGATTTCTGGAATAACTGACACAAGCTCACAGAATACTGTGGTAACTTTAATAAATTTATTTCAAAGTAGGATTTAATTTCATTTTTTACCCAAGCCATCCAGATGTTAGAGCTGAACAGATTCTACCAGTATTTTCTATCAATAGTTTCCTGAATATTTAAGTAAATTCTGTTCAGCTGTGGCCATACTCTATTTCTGTTTATTTTCATCAAGTGCCCTCTGACCAGTCTCTATTAGTGGGAATGTTTACAAGAAGCTTATACAAAAATGCACAGCTGAAGCTCCTGAAAATAACATTTTCTTAAATGTACACGGGGAATATTTTTGTTAGGATTGCCTGCATTCACATTCCAGGATGAGCAACACCAAGATGTGACTAATCAGATCAATTTCATGTGTCAACCAGAAGTAACTATTTGATAACACTTGATATCCTAACTATTTGATTTGAGATGCAACACTATTTTTCCTTAAGCAGTAGAAAAATCAGTAGAATATTAAAAAAAAAAAAAAAAGCCAAAGGAAATCATGTTCTATCTGGAAGAGTTCCAAATGAAAAATTAAATTCTCAGTTATTTGCAGATACATCAGTCATGCCTTAATTAAATGTAGCTGCAGTTTCATTGTAGCAATCCTCATGCTGTTTCAGAAATCCAAATAAAATAAATACCAAGAACAACATGATATGGAAAGCATTACAGAAATTACAGATGTATCTGTGAGGCATTGAAGTCATCCTCTCATTCAACTCATTCAAAATCAGAATGCATGACCATGTTATTTTATCATATGCAGTATGGGGCTCTGTGGCCTCCAAGAAGTATTTTTGTAGGTTACAATATCAGTAATTGCAGCCTGACACTTGCTTCCATGTGATACTTATTTCCAGATGTCCCCTTGATGAGTGTGCCAGATAGAAAAACCAAAAAATCTAAAATTACATTTTACTTGGCATGCAGCATCAAACCTGCAGGTACCTGTTGAAGAATAAGCCTGTTTGCTTTGAATTAAATGTGATACTTGTTTTGAATGGTTTTTCCCCCAGATACATTGCATTACACAGCATATCATAAATACCCTTGTTAGAGCAATGCATTTAGAGCTAATAATTTTTAATAGCAGCAGTCTTTCCTGATATAACAGGAATTACTTTTTTTAAAGGAAAATAGAATGCATGAGTTTTCACAAATGCCTGTGAACAGGAACCTCCAAATTATCATCTAAACTCCAGAGACGCATCCTTATGTGTCTTCTATAGATGGTCCATTTTATTATAATGGTGGTTCTGAGGTTGCAAAAAATACAGCAACAGCTTTCTGCAAGTAGTAATGGTGATAATCTACACAAGGAAGCAAGGACTAAAATTTGTGGAAGCAACCAATGATTTTCTACCAGAGCCATTCCCACTGCAAAACATTTCTACGAATTCTGTGACATGGCAGGCTCTTAAAGGTGTTACATAGGATCTCAATCTCTTTTCCCACTTTATAAATTATGTTTGTATTATTCATAAATTTGTGTTTATAAATTTGGGGTTTGTTTCCATTAAATTTTTTTCATCCCAGATTTTTAAATGTTGGTAAAAGGCTGAGTGCATGCTTGCTTTTTTTTTCTTTCCAGAAATAAAGCAGTTTAGCCACAGGTAAACTAACCATCTGCTTGATGTTTGAGCAACTATTTCCCACGCTGCAGTTCCTATAAACTCATCCATTTTAGCTCCACACTAGCAAATAGCTAAACTGAAGTGAACAATTCTAAAGGCTTAAAGGTCCCTTGCCATCCAAAATTTCTGTCTCACACAGGTCTAGGACCTTGCCAATACGTTTCTCCAGTCCATATCCAGTCACCTTTGCATGTCATCACTCTCTGGCTAAATTTCAGCTGTTAGTCTGGAAGCCGAGCTTCTGGAGTGGCAAGGAAGTACTCCTAACCCCACAAGATGCTGGCACCTTCACCTTTGTGCTGACGTTAGCAGACACACACCAGGGACATGCTCTGTGGTATCACTTCCCAGTGCTGAGAGATCTGTGCCTGTTTCCCAGCGGTGACATTTCTGTTTCTAATCTAGCCTCAGATCCTGCTTTAGCCGAGGTGACGTCGGTCACAGCTGGCTCATCAGACTGCCTCTGGGCTGCAGCAGCAGGTGCTCCGCTTGGCCTGCCATGTTTTGCCTGAAAGAATATGCTGAACTTTAATTGAAAATTGCCTCCCTGTAAGAGACACAACTTACCCATTTTTCTGTGATCCACATTCTTCTTAAGCACCCCCCTACACCCAGCACCCCACAGAAAATATCTGTAATTAAACTATTGCCTGGCCTGTGGCTTTGATCAATCTGAAACCCACTTCTCCTTGGGCGCGTTCCTCACTTGCTGCTTCTCTTCAGCAAGTGCTTGTGGGTGCACACCGTATTTTGCTTTTTGGGTAGTATGCACCTGCTTCAGCACTCTGCAAAACAACCTTGGTCAACAATTTTAACATCCTAATAGCCTCCTGCTGCATGCAAGCAGTGGCTGTACCGGACACCCCACAGGAGCATTTTGCAACCATCTTGATGAAGGAAGAGGGCAAAGGCCTGGTGCAGAATCATGGCATCGCTAGCTGAAGCCCAGGTGTTTGGGTGGATTGTGGAACCAGACACCTGGAAAAGGGTGGGGAGGTGCTGTTCAAGGACAGCTAGCCAGCAGCTGGATGCCAAGGAAGCCCTGGCCCCAAGCCCCCTGAGGGAAGACATTTTGCTGTTCTTCTGTTTACCACAGTGGCAAGGGATCCTGGTGGGTGGGACATTTCACCTGGCTTTTGGCTTGTGCAGGGAGTTGTGGAGGGAGTTGGAGCCATACAGCCAAGGCACCAACTGCACCTCTTAGATAATGCTTACTTAGAAAAGGGCAAAAATTTATATTCTGCTGGGATAGAAAGCGCTGCTAATCACTTACACAGTGACTGAATTTGGCCTCATCTGCTGCCTCAGCTCTGCTTTGATATAAAAGCAAGGGATGTTTCAAGACAAAACAATTGCAGAGCATTCCTTCCTACTGTGTTTTATTACAGTGCTTCCTGCAGTTTCCATGTGTGTATCACCTTATGACTGAAAGTAAAGCTATAAATAAGTTTCTGTGAGATCTTATCCGAGTTTGGTTCATTGAGAGGGGCAAGCTCATCAAACCTTACTATTGTCATAAGTACCTCAAATCTGGAAGCAAATGTATGCAGATACAGGCAGACTGATGGTGGCAACATATTCTGTGGCCTTTGAAAAGAGCTCTAGCAATTTAGATAGCTGGGATCTTTCCAGGGCTCTTTTGAAATTAGCTCCCTGGAATTAAAAAATATTATACAATAAAATTGCTATCCATTAGATAAAAGTGCATTCTGAAATCAAAATAACTCACCCCTGGACTGAAGTAGAGAGAGTTTTATTATTTATTGGAGCAAATTTGATTTTTAAAGGACCTTGTAGAAAACACAAACTGAACTATTTACACTTTTAAAAAAATTCATTTTTTGTTCAATATATCTTTCAGAAAAATAAAGTCATTCATATGTTTATTATTTGAATTTAGCTAATTTTCTTAGGGAATTAAAACCAGAAAATTTTGAAACTTGTGTTTAAAATTGACCAGTAATTTATCACAAAGATTTTTTACTATAACTCAAATAATCTTATATGACAATATTTCTTATGTTACATTAAAAAGTAGAATTAAATAGCAATCCAAACTGCATACAGACTGTATTGCCCTTTGCATTCTAGTCTGTATGTCATACTGTGCTGGAAATATGGGCTACAAGTTCTATAATTGCACACTGGCCAAGTACATTGAAATAAAAATAACAAAAATCACTTGAATTAAACTAGGGAACAGAATGCAACTTACATGATAAGTTTGTTAGAACTGAGTCTCAAATGTAAATTTACAGAAATTTTTCAGCTCCAGTATGTAAAATTTCTCCCAGAGACATGTCTCTGACCTTTTCTACATTAGGAATACTCATGTTATGCAGGCTCTATAAAATCCAAGAAGCTCTTAAAAAATCATGTGCTTTCATGTAGCCACAGTGGTGTTCCAGTAAGCCAAAATTTTTCACTACTCAAACATTTGACAAACCTGTATCTCAGTTTTCACATAAATCAGCTTATAATCCTGCATATTATTCTAAGGACTCAGAAAATAAACAAAAATTCATAGCTGATCTTGTGACTTGTTACAGTGTGACAGGAAGAGAGATGGTTAATTACGTGCAAGGAAAAACTAAGATTGCAAAAATTGCAATTTTAGTCTAATAATGTTGAAGTTTTAAATTTTCATTGATTTTGTAAAGTTTTGAGCGAGTGTTGTATAGCTTATATGACATGTTTTATGGCATATTAACATTTTTATGTCATATTGACATCTTTTGGATAATACAGTTAAATGGATATTTTCAGATTGATGCTTTAGTAAAATAAAAGAGAATGATATGTAAGCACCTTTGTTTAAGTATGCTATGGAATTCATTGGTTTGTTAGCAAAAAGTAAAAAGAAATAAGAAAAAGGTTTTAGTTTCATACCAATAGGTCTAAGAACCATTCTATATGTGGGGTTGGTTTAGAAAAGTTTAACTTCCAAATAGGCACCAGATTAGTTATTCCTTGTACCTTGGATGTCTCCAGCCTTGATTAAGTTGATTTACAGTGCAAGAATCTTACTGAGTTTAATGCTTACAGCATTGTGTGAGTAGATACACATTTGCCAGGTACAAGAATGACTGCACATGAGTCACATAACAATTTCATGTGCAGTTCCTTTCTGGAGAGCCTGCACATGAGGGCCGTATGCCAGAACAATTCACTCAGCACATGGCTTAGTCCCCTGTTATTTCTGGAAAGGTCCTACGCAAGAGCTTGGAGGCTTTTCATCTGCAAGAGGCACAGGACACAATTATCCATGGGAATTCGAGTGGATAAAAGCAGTGTGTAGTGCTTCCCATAAAGGAAAAAAAAAGGCTAAGAAAATTATCTGAGTTTGCTTAAGGCTAGGAAAAACTTATACTGCCCCATGAATACAGGTAGCTGCATTGTAGTTCTCAAGAACTAACCAAAAATTGTGTATCTTAAGCAGGTTACACTGCCCCCATAGCAGAATTAAGCTTTGTCAAAACCAGACTGAATAAAATGACAATTTTTTATTCATGGAGGCATCCTGACTTTGGTTTATTTTGTTTTGAATTCTTGCTTCAGTTCCTCTGTTTTTAAAGCTATTTCTTTTAAATGTCTTTTTTTTTTTTTCAGGATTGAAAAAGTTTATCCAATGATTTTTATGCATATTTGAAATGACTGTACATTATTAGGCTAGTTTGCTTTTAATTTTCAAAACAATAATTTGGGGACAATTTAAAGGCAAACAAAATACTGAAATTTATAGAAATAATTCCTAATCCTGAAACAGTTATGTAACTACAGATAGAATTTGTCAAGAGTTGTATGCTGCTGTAAAATCCTGAATGATGTTATTAAACCAAATCCACATGATTCACATATTCTACTGGCATATACATCTTCTCTGCTGGCTGCCAGTAAGGACTGTTGCCATGTGGAGTCCTGAAGTACCCTCATGCTTCCACAGTCAGACCTCTGGGTTTGTCTTGCAATAAATACTTTCTAAAAGGGAATTCAGCCAGCTGTCCCTAGCTGCTGCTCTGGATTTGTACAAAAGGTTGTGCAGACATGTACAGAAGGAGTGTTTCATCAGTATTTGCTCATCCAGATATGCACATGTGCTGGAAGTGATGTATAAGCTAGCTGAACTGAAGCCTTTCCTCCAGGTCTTCTGATTGGCATGCACTCATGATGCCCTGAAGGCCTTATAGGATCTATAGGATCAATAATCAAAGTGAGTGAATTTTGTTGTACAGCTGTCTCTATTTTAAGCATTAAAAGCATTTAGGGTGGGAAAACATAGGATTAGAAAATTATCTAATGGGGGAAAAGCCCTGAATACTTGGAATAATTAGCATCTGTGTTTATTTTTTATGACAAAATGTTTTTGGAATATGTGGAATGTACCTGATTCTTAGGTGACCATTTCAGTAGTAATATTAAATATATATTTTTAGTGTATTTTAATATATAAATTTTCCTCAGTACTGAATAGCAATAAAAATCTCAGTAAAGATATTATACATGCAGTTCATTTACTGTGCTTTCTTCACACTGCCTGATCCTACCTAGGATTATTTGCAAATAATAGAGGAAAAGACTGACAGAGTGGAGGTGTTAAATAATAGTTGGGTGATTTATCCACCCAACTATTCACATCTATTTTTGCATTCAAGTGATAAAGGAATACTGAAGCTTATTGAAGATTCTTGTGTTGTTGAGCATGGGAGAAGTACATGGAGACCGCTTTTGCTGGTTTTCAAATATGTATCTTACTATTCACCTTCTAATTTCCTCATGATTGTGATATTTGGTGTTTTTCATTTACAGTTGCAGAAGAATATAGATTTTATCTGGAAAAGTCTGTCTTTTAAAGAAGGATTGATGATATGAATATGGTTGCATTTTTCGACATGAAAATGGAAGGCAAATTAAATGCTTTATTATTATTTGAAATCACTTTTTTTTAAATGCCATTCTCAGGTTTTTGTGTGCTTGATTCATGGTTTGTGAAGGATTAGGGCTGGCAATCCCAGCTTTCAAAGTGATCCAGGGAAACAACTTCAGTCTATTTCTTTTAATTCTGAATGAGTCTCACAATTATTCTAGAAAGAAAATCAAATTCATGGTGTGGACTTGAGTGGGGAGAATTTTTCCTACATTATTTGCAAGTAAAAGCCTATATGTGTTTGATGGCTGGTTAAAAGAATGGTTTGTGCTGCCTCTGTCATTTATTACAGAAGTACAGCCACGCTGGGAGTATAATTCCTGTTGCCATGGAGTAGCAATGCATATCAATGTTAGACAAATTTTAGGATATGAAATGAAAAATATACTGGGCTTGCTCTAAAACAGAGAAGGGACCTTTAAGCATAAAGAATATAATAACTCAGTCTTGAATTTGCACAAAACTTACCTTTCTTTCACAGTGTGTCCTTTAAAAAAAGACAAATAGTGGTGTCCTGTTGATACATTTCATCTAAATGAGATCACAGTGTCCTCCAATTTTCCACAATAAAATTGAACTAGTATTGACTATCATGACTGCATAAAATTCACTGGTAACACTTGAAAAGTTCAGATGTCCTGTTCAAACACCAACCAATTCACACTGTCTCTACCTGTAAGATATGCTGACATAAACGTGAGAGAGAAAAATTGAACAAAAGCAATGGTGTTGTTTTAGTATAAATTACTTACATTCTATTTCAGTTTATCACCAGAGTTAAAATACTTGCTTTTGCAGAAACAGAAAACTCAGAAAATTCTAGATTTCAATGTCTGAAAACTAAAGAAGAAATACTGCCAATTAGATTAATTTTCTGTTGCAGCAAGCTTTGAAAGTAAGAAAAAGCTTCACAGGATCTACCGTCACGACTCAGTTGAAATCCATTAATACCTTGATCCCTGGTATTAGCACTTGTGCTCTCTGTTGCCTAGGGAGGAAAAAATAAGGACTAGTGGGCAGTAAAATGAAGCAGTAATGGATTTTACAAGTGTGGTCCATGCCCACCAGAGCTTCATAAACACCGGCAAAACCTTTCAGAGATGTTTCCCTCTTGCAGTACTTGTGTGTGGTGCTTCTGCCAGCACCAAGCCCAGCACAGCAAAGCATCACATCAGGAAATGTGCCCTGGGGGGAGTAAGTTTGCTCTGCCTGCAGAGTAGCCACTCTGGTGGTCACTTTGTCTCTTCTCGAGCTGGCAGAGACAAACATACAGAAAATCAGGATGAGAGGGAAGGAAAACCCACTGCAGGGTGATTTAGAAGCGAGTAGCCATTCATTCACACACACACAGAAACATGCAGAGTGAACTCCAAAATTTTCTGTTGGCATCTCCACCTAGAAAAGATGATGGTTAAATGAAATTAAATGAAAAGTAGAATAACAAGGGAAATGCAAATCCAATGGTTCAGTATAGCTTAGTTTGTTGACATTTGGTGTTGACAAAACAAATGTAATACATACGATTTTCAAAGGCTTTAGTCATACCCTGTGACTGTTACATTCCTTACTGAATGCAAACTTAATTTTCATAGCTGCCTACAATTATGTACGTGCAGCTGTATCCAAACATATTTGGAACGTATTACCAGTGTCCTCCTTGAACACTTTTTTATCCCAAAATGGAAAGAACAACTGAAAGCAAGAATGTCAGAGACAGATGATAAACAGCTGTTCTCAGTATCATGGTACACTGCCCAAAAGTTGGGATGCTGAAGAACGAAACTAAAAAATAAAGGAACTGATGAGGCTGAAACTGAACCCCATTTTTAAGAATGCTATCATGTGGCTACAGACACTACTCTGAATTTCCTTATTTGTGTATTTATGCAATGAAATGAATGTTTTTCATTCCATCTGCCCATACTGGCATCATCCCGCCCTTAACTATGATTAGATGGTGAGTTGGCACTACCTAATTCTCTTCTTTAGATGTGACCCTGCACTGCAGTTATTTATGAGAGCATTCAACACTCTCTTGGCTCTTCTTCCTAAATAGACATACTCCTCTATGAAGAACAGTGTTTGTTTAGTGGTGGTTTTTTTTTTTCTTTTTTTTTCTTTTTTTTTATTACGGTATTGATTTTGACATTCCAGCAATATCCTAAATAAGAAGAGTATGAAAAATTATTTTTTGAAAGTTACACTGGAGATTTGATCATATTTTATTTCCAATTTCAGTAGAAATGTTACATAAGTTTGGTTCTGTCTTTTGATTACTGCTTTCCTGGACATCAGCTTTCTAGGAGTGTGTGAATCAAATGCAAGGTCTGCCTAGAAGGAGTAAACCAGAAATAATTTAAGAAAGAAGTAGGTAAGTCCTGTTTGGGACCAGCCTGAGTGCCTGGCCCAGCTAACTGCAGACATCTGTGTAACACGCCTTTAAGTCTGTTTGGGATGACAGAACACCTACACTCTGTCTTCATGTTTCATGGACCTTCCATGACAAAAAACCACCCCAATGAACATAAGACTTTTCACTATGGGCTGTTGTGTTTCACATGCTGTTTTCCACAGGATGCGGGAGTGACAGTTCCACTGCTCCTGTCAGATATGCTGTTAAGACTCAAAAGAGAAGAATGTTAGAAACAAATTTACACAAACAGAAACTGCACCCATGTTGGTCCTTTTCTTCAGGCTTGGAGGTTTCAGTGGCTTTATAGCTTTACAGTTTCTTTATGGCTTACTCAACAAATAGGAGCATAACAATAATCCAGAAGTACTGAGAAAGGGTGAGTGTTAAAAGAGGAAGAAGGGCTAGATGTCAGAGGCTATGTATAAAACTATACTTCATGTGTAGTCATATACATGACCTCAATCTTGTAATAAATAAATATTTTCCATAGTGCTTAGATGGATTGTACTTAAAGTGTTTATTTAATTGTAACTGAACTAGGAGTAACTTGCACTTTTAAAGTAGACCAATAAAACATTAGTTAGACTAGCAGTAAAATCTTGGTTCATATACAAGACAGGCTCCCTTTTTCCCCTCACAGCATTCTGATGGTAACATCAGGGGTGATTTACTAACTATTCCTTACTGCTGAGCTCCTCTTGAAACAAGATTTATTGTCTTTCTTTAAAATCTTGGTTAACAGACACTTAGTTTTTGTCAAATGCTTCAATACTTAGTGTTACCTATTCTGAATTTGATTTCCCTTCCTGACACAGCCCATAAGAGACTTTAAGTGCAACCCTTATTTTGGCAACTATATAGTTCCTGCCTCCACACAGAAGCTGGGTTCTTGACATGAGGAGAAAAAGATAGGGGATAATTGGGATTAACAAGCACTTAAAAGAAAAATAATTACTATAAAGGTTATAAATCAAAGTTTATATTTAAAGATTAGAACCCCTTGGGGCTATTAATGCTATAAAATTTTTTACTTGTATTAAATCAGAGATTTTTCTGAGTAACTAGTACTGAAACTATTGTATCTAATTTGTCTGTAAGACAGTATTTAATTGATATCCAGCTACTGTTAAAAAACACGAGTGGTCATGATAAATCACAATAGGACAGAGATATTTCAGAGTCAAGAGCACTATGAAGTATGTTCACTGGTATGAACAGGTGGAAAAGGGACAGCCAAGCTGACAGCATGGTCAGAACTGAGGAAGGAAAACATGTTATCTGGGATTGAGAGGAGAAAGGATTATTTTTGGAAGGAGATGTATTCCTGAAATATTGCATTAACATCAAAATTGGTTGGGAGAGATGACTGGCATGAACATAAATATTAATGAAACAGTTAATATTTCTGCTTTCAAGCTAGGCAAAGTTTATGGTGAGAGAGATGTTGCATGTTAATAAACTATCAAGAAAGACTAGAACAGAGGGAGCAAATTATTGGCATATTAGCTTTTCAGCCAGTCTGAAACAGACGTTTGGGGATATAAGGGCTTTATACTTGGTATAATGTGCCTGTAGTAGCTGTTTCTTTATGCTGGATGTAAACAAGTACTTGAATGTAATATTTGGAGGACATATCTTTTTACATAGATTGAAGTTTGTAAAGCGTGCATATATAATCCATAGACCTACATAATATTTTTATGTAAGTTTTTAAATTCTCACAAAGGGCTTAATGAAATTTTTCCATGTTAATTTTTAAGCATCTGATATTGTACCATTAAAAAAGTGAAGAGAATCTTCTTTCTGTGAATCAGTGCAATTGTTTTTTTGTACCTGTTTAGGGTTTGTGTAGGCAGTGCTCTGTAGCAGAACATTTCACAGCCTCAGTTTTGTGGAAGAATATTTTGGTCTGAGATATACACCTGATAATATCATTGTATTTCTCTGACTTTTATAAACTAGCTGAATATTTGTACATATTGAAGAAGAGTATGGAGTACGTATTTAAGTATAAAAAGTTTTAGAATCTGGAAGCAAACAGGCAAAGTAAAATTCTTGTGATTAAATTAAATCCATGTGCACACATGCAATATAAGCAGAAAGAAAAATTGCAAGTAGACTTCCTGTCTCTAGATCTCTTAATTTTGGTATAATTTTCTGCTAAATAGTTGTTACTTCTACAATTAAGAATGAAGCCACATAAAAGACTGTTGATTTTTTATATTTACTTATAAAAATGACAAATCACAGAGAGAGTTCCACTGGATGAGGTTAATTTTGCACATCATTACCAGGCAAATTCATATCCTCCCACAACCCAGACATCTGACAGTTGAGGAATTTCATAGAAATAAAATATATCGTGCTTGTGTAATACTGTAAAATAGCTAAATTTTGGATTTATGAACCCTAATACACCAAAATTGTCAGCTGACATGAATCAGTGAAGCTGTACTGGTTTATGTGAGATGAAACTTAGACACGGTGTCTCAAAGACTGTTTGGGTATAACTCTTGGAATAATCTGTATATACTTTTATGAATAACATGGTTCTCAAAATGTACATACATTGGTCAGTGTTTGGTAGTTGGGATGGTTTGAGTGATGAGTATTTTAGTCAACTGGGAAAATATTTTCTATAACGATTATTAATATATGTACTTCTTTTCTGAATTTACTTTTGTTTCTATTAAAAACTGTAAAGGCTATTGATTTATATTGTGAGTCTTTTCCACCCTATTCACATTGCAATCTCTCAGACACGTTTGAGGTAGGAATAATATTTTTAATAAGTAAATTCATAAAACCACATAATGGAATTCTTATTACAGGCAAAAATTTGAGATACAGTACATGGGCTATAAAACAGGCCACTACTTGAATAGTTTTTCTGCTAAGAAAGTTGGCTTTAGCATGTGTGATTTCCCAAGCCTCAGTGACAAAATGACAGACATTTGCAGTTCTTAACTATTCATAAACCATATTAATGATACTTAGAAAGTGCAGTTATTAGAAAATAATTAAAGAATAACAGTCCATCTATATTACTACAGTTTGCAAACAAGCTATTCAAATAGAAGGAGTTTTTAAAATTTTATTTTAAATTGAATGACCACATGTATTTATGTACTTGTGTATTACATTTTAAGGATCTTTGTGATTTTTTTTTCAGTGTCATGTAAGGAAAATAACAGTTCCCTTCAGTATATAATAATTAATCAGATCTAATGTGATACCATTTCAAAAGTGGTCAAAAATACGAAAAAGATGTGATGATCATAGAAGGATGCACTATACACAGATACAGATTGCTCATGATAGTCTGTTTATTATGGATGATTTATATATCTGCCTTCTAAAACAAATCAGAAGAAAAAGAAGTAAAATCGTTGCTACATATTATGTCTATTGAAATAACATATGCTTGTTTCATATCTATGCACTTGCACTAGCCCAGTGGTAGAAGAAAATGTGCAAAGAGAAAATGTGCAAAGCTACTCCAAATGAAATTACATTGTTGCATACAGTTACAGTTTAAATACAATAATTACCCTGTTTGGTATTAATATATTCATTAAGATTCTCTTTGCTGGTAAATACATAATAATGCCAAGCTTCTTTGCAAAAGTGAGGTTTGCAATGTAGATGACCACCAATAAAACTTATCTATCTGTAAGGGTTCAAGGTGTGTTGATAAGATCATATTTAGATTGTCATCATAATTAGGATTGTGACATAGGAAATAAATTCTGGTAGGATCAGGTAGAGGTCAATAAGGCTGTAAGTCTTCAGTGTGTTGCATACAGGGAGGGGGACCGGGGTATTTCACTGCTCCTTCACAGAGGTCCTTTGGCTTCACTGGGGCTCAGAGCAGAAATGGGTAGGAAGTAGGAAAAGGACGGGCCTCTGCAGATGTGGCAGACTCCCCACACTCGCATTTTAGGAATAAATCTATCCAGGGCTGATAACTGCTATAAGACAAGCAGACTAGCTAAACCACCCCGATAGAACTCTTACAATGCAGTTGTGCTATGCTAACCTTTCAAACGGGAAAATTTAATGACTTGGAATACAGAAAACATGCCATGGCTCATCCACTTTCACAGAACCAACTAATTTCAGATTTTTCAAACTCCATCTCCTTAGAATGGACAGAAATCGTTATTATTTTCACCAGTCATCTTTATGTTGACCACAAAGAGTCAGATCTTGTGAGGTGCTGACTTACATTGTCATTCTCATTGTCAGTGAGCAGCTGACAAGGCTGCTGATTGTCTTGCATGAATCACTTTGACTCTTTTGAAGCAATAGACTTGAATTAAAAGTAACCATTACTGCAGAGTTAAGCATCATTATTCTTCCACTTTTGCAATGAGTGGTTTTGCAATCCTTACCTAAAACATACTTCAGGATGGCAGTAAATGCAAAAGTAATCTCAAGAGGGCAGCAGATATTGACCAAATTTTTCATCCATCTTAATTTAAATGAAATTATGAACTCTCCCCCCAAAGAAGAACAAGAGATAAATTTCTTAAAATTATTGCTATATTTAGCAGCTCATAACATCACCAACATGCACATTTCTGTGATTTAGATTTAATACAAATGTTTCAAAATACAGATCTGAAAAATGCTCTCCATTTTTACTACAGGCCTATTCAATAAAATATATACCTTTGGTATAATATGTTCTGTTGTATATAGCAAACCATTTTCATTGTCATCAAAAATATATTTTTGCACTTGCAAATTACAGGGGACTTTAATTCCTCAGATAACCCACATATTGGATACAGTATCTTGAACCGGCTCGTAAGTATGTAGATGTGATACAGATGTACATTTTCTGTTGGAAATGGAAAGTGAAAGATCTTTGAGAACTCTAAACTTACTCATGATTAAGCTACTTTAACTGTCTTTATGCTACTTTCATAGATACATATATATATAATAAGACATTATTTTCATTGAAAATATGCTTTAAATAAGGCAATTTTTGTAAGAATTTGAGTAGTATTTTTTCTTGCATGAAAAACTCCTTTACTTGTAAGGTGGTCATGCCTCCCTTGCTATTCTAAAATCACTACACACAAAGCAATAAAATTACAGAGCTAAGCATCCTCCAAGGATGAAATCACAGTGAAGAAAGCTGTGATATACTTTATGCTGTAAATCATGTTGTATCATATCATATGATGATACCACAATAGAAGAGAGCTGGTTATTTACACAGTGGTTCTGACTGGAAAATGTAAACAAAGATGAGTCAAGCACCTCAGCAATGCATTGACTTGCTAGTCCATATCCAAGGTTTTACAATGTTGTTCATTTAGTTCCATTGTTAACTTGACATGAGGCACCTGTTTTCAAGGTAAGAAACTGGTCAGATGATGAAGTATCAGTGGGGCTTTCAAATAAATAAGAATTCATTCCCTTTTAGTTCAGTACTAAACCAAGGGTTCACTAATCTATGATCCAAGAAAGATGAAATGCTGTTAGATTTATATTAAGTTTAAGGAGTTCTAGGACAGAATGACTTATTTTCTAAGATGTATAAGCTCAAGAAAATCTCCAGTACAGTAAATAATATTTAAAAATAACTGTTTAAGTAAAATTCACATTTTAACATAGACTAATAAAAGTTTGATGGCTATTCAGAAGCTCTTAGTCCCACTGACGTTGGAATTGGCTTGGAAAAGCTCAAGTGAACTTGAACGTCACTGTAGGTATAAACAATTGAGCATTAAAAGGTATGACAGTTCTTTCCAGAACTAAATGCTCTTTCTTTTTAAGGTCAATTTGAAGGTGAATCCTATTGTTGTGAATTGCTTTTCTCCACCAGAGGACTTCATTATAAAGAGAGATTCATTGTTGCAGGAGACAGCCTGTCTAGCTATTCTTCCTCACTTCACAGTGTACTTCCCCTCACTGAAGAGGTCCCTGCTGTCTGTGGAAAGTCCTGAGAATCACGTTTTCCTCTTTGTACCACTGTTATAAGTAGTATCTTCTCTTTTCTTTATTCAAAGGTGTCTAATTGTTCTAGGTTATTACACTACCTTCATAATTGTGGTAAACCCTAATTATTAATTTGAAAATTTTATCTGTGGCAGATTAAAAAATAACCGCTAGTCTCAGGTTATTCTCAGGAGATCAGTTTCAGAAAAAATACTCATCCTGTATATATGTCTCATTTCCCAGGGTTTCATGGCCCTAGGATTCCACTAACCAGACAAAGCTGTCATACTCAACTATCACTCCTATTAAATGCATTAATTGTCTTCTCACAGAGATTTAGAATTGTCTTGTACACAAGTGAGATACAGCAGTTCTTCCTCACTTATGTTTCTAGAAAGTGTTTCCCCAGAAGCTCCTCTGGGGCACTTCCTGATTTCATGAGTTACCATCTCTTCAGAAATAATGGTTGTTTAAATTTCTCTTCCCAACCCTCCCACACCTCTTTTTCATGCTGAAACGGCTTGAGCTGATGAATCATGGCTCTTTTCATTCCTTGCTGTTTATCCTCCTGCCCTTGGAGCTTTGAACATAATCATTCAGGCATGTTTCTTCTCCTAAAAGCTATTTTAAAATTGAGAAGTCAATTGAGAATGTCATTCCTAGGAGGGCTGGTGAGGTTTAATATCCAAAAAAAAATTTTATTCGTGTCCATGTTAGTAACAAAGAAATATAGATAGAGGTATTTATC
The DNA here is from genome assembly GCA_013397915.1 of Daphoenositta chrysoptera. Taxonomy (NCBI): domain Eukaryota; kingdom Metazoa; phylum Chordata; class Aves; order Passeriformes; genus Daphoenositta; species Daphoenositta chrysoptera. Next base: position 40,448 of record VZRO01006531.1, read on the forward strand.
AGAAATCCTAATGAATTTTCAATTACCTTGATTTTTCACTTCACATCTCCTAATATATTACATAACGGTCTGATTTAATCTTTTAAAAGAAGTTTTCAGAGGTTTTAGATTCAGGACCATAACCTGGCCAGAAAAAGTATGTGGAAAGTGGTAGGAATAGTTTTATTATTTGTTTTACTGCACCAGGCAATATGGATACCTCTGATTCAATCTCTTTCTAGGTATTTATCTCCATCTAAGAAAATAAAGTAGTCATTCATAACTTTTTATTCCCTCAAGGATATCGTTATGTCATTATACAAGGGCTATACCGTTGTATAATAGGATCTGTATGTCAAGGCTCTGTAACAAGTTCCCAAATACCATGCAAGGAATTTGCTCAAAGTGCTTTCAGTGTAGAAGATATATTTCACTATAACATTTAACAGGAGGTCTAATAAAATGGACACTTTATTTGGATGCTGTTGAGTGGTAATAGTAAGAGTCCCATTTTCAGACAGAGTCCACCTTCACTTGATTGTTGTTTGTAATCAGTGGAGAAGGTTTACTTCTCATTCTGTCTCCTGCATCATTAGAACTATCCTGGAAAAAAACTTTTGCTGTACAAAAAGTGACAATAATTCTCTTGTATTCTCTTCTGAAGTTCTGGTTGAGGAGTCCATATACTATAGCATTAAGGCAGCTGTTGAAATATGCCATGTAATAACTAGAAACAAACAACCACTCTGGAATCCTGGGGATTACAGTTTTTGGGTTGACAGCCACAGCAAGGCCTATGAAGTTCAAAGGAGCCCAGCAGACTGCAAACAGTACAAATACCACAAACATGGTTACAAAGTTTCTGAAGTCATGTGGTTTCAGCCTGGGGTTGTTATCTGGTTTAACCCTTCGCCTCACCTGAATGACGAGGATCCATATTCGCAAGTAACAGAAAGTAACTACGGCTATGGGAAGCAGGAAGTGGAAAAACACGACTGCTATAGTATATGCGGAGCTCACGGACTGTGCGAATGTACATGAGTAAATCCGGGGGTCATACTGCAGCGATCCCACAAACAGGTTGGGCACGATAGCAACGAATGTTAGGACCCATATAAGAACAATATAGCACACAGAATTCTTGTCGCTGTACAGCTTGTCATATTTGAGACTGTGGCAGATATAGCAGTACCGATTGATAGCGATGCCTGTAATATTGAAGATTGATCCAATGACACTTAGGCCCATCAAGAAGCCACTAATCTGGCAGTGTAGGTATCCCAGTTTCCATCCGTTGTGAAACACAGATGTGAGGACCAGTGGATAAGGGTAGATAGCTACTATCAAGTCTGCAACTGCCAGGCTTACAACAAACACATTTCCTGTAAAATAAATATAAAAAGGCAAGTATTAGTTTTTCTTTTGCTCTTTTTGTCATTTCTGCTCTCAACACAGTAATGAGCAGCCTCAGTGGAACACTTTAAATGTAATTAATTTCTGCTTTCTAGCTCAAAATTCATTCTCATATATCAGAAATTAGACACTCGTTTTTAGTTTACAAAGCTAGTTTTACTTAAAGGTGGACCTTTTGAAAGAAAACTGTCTTTAAGCTTAATTACCATGACGTATTATTTTTATCATGTCATTTATTTGGATTCTTTCAATCATGCAGACTTAGAATTCATACCAAATTAATATATTCAGAACTTTAAGGCTTGCTTTGGTTTTAAATGAACTCTCTCGAAAAATCAGCAGAAATAATATTACTAATAAATTTCCAAACTCACATTTACCTTTTTTATTTAACTTCTTTTCATCACATTAGGCCTTAACTTTTCCAGTCCTGAAATTAAAATTTCTTTTCTCGAATTTATATTTCAAGCTTCTGTGATTTTAATATGACTTTTACATTACTCTCCTTGAATATGCTGGCAAGTACTTAAATAGACTTAACTTCTAAGAGTCTAGTTGAACACAGACCTAGTTGTCTTTCCTATAGACACGGTCCTAAGTAAACAAACAAAATGCTGGGCAATGACCTAGACAGTTCCCAGACAGTAATGATGTCCCACTTTTCTCTGCCTCCAAACTGGAGAATTAAGCAATGAAAAATTTTGCTGATTCATTTTTTAAGAAAGGGAGATGATAGTCTTCAAAGACAATGGAATCCATCATGGTTTTAATTCATTTTTTGAGAATAGATTATATTTTTTTTTTTAGTTGCGTACATGATAACCTTAAATGAGGCATCTGAATGCCTCTCAACCATTCTAATTTCTAAGAAGAAGCTCACAAGAAACATTGATGTAACTTTTATTAATTTATTTAAAATAACTATTACATGTAAATCTCTAGTTATTCATGTCCATAAGTACAGAAAGCTATACGTGCATTTTTGTAGGTATATAAATGCATAGATACGTAGGCATTTGTGTGTTTGAGATTCTACTTTGGAATTCTGAGATTATTTATGGAAGATGAAATCCAAGCATCTATTGCAACCTGTAGTAAAATATATTTTTAGCTTTAGATGATGTACAGTTTCATTATTAATCCAAGGTGCACTTCGTGAATTGTTTTATGCATTTATTTTGAGCATACAAAATACAAATAGATATTAACAGGTTAGTAGGAAAGGCAAAAGTATGGACCAACAGGGTATTTTAGCTGCTAAAATTTTCAAAATTACTTTTCTAATATATTATTTTAAACATCTTAAAATGTCTAGTCTCTTACCAATCTTCGGCTTTAAATGTCTGGTTAGAAATGTTCAATCTGCAAATACTGACAGAGGAAAACATAGAAATTATCTTTCTCTGGATGCTACCTGCACTGATGTGTTTAAATTTTGATACATGCACAAAGTACCTCATTTGATATTTATACTAATGGCAGCTGGAACAAACGGCCTCAATTAAAAGACTGCTGCACTAGTTTTCATAGATTTTGTATCTGGATTTATAAATAACTTTCTTGCGATAGTGTCTGTAGTTGTTTCGTCTTTGACTGGGGATTCACTGCCAGACTGAAATATGCTTATCCTGAAGCCTTTGGCAGAATTCCAGATCATTTCAGCACAAACATCAGAGCTCCTTTAAGCAGAAGATGACACAGGAAAAAAGCACTGCTTTCAGATTCTATCCTTGACGTAGTGGCAACTGATACAAGAAGAGGAGACTGTATGGAACTTAGAACTCTTTGTTTATCTGATGAATCAAGAAGAGGAAAGTAAATGAAAAGGTGCTGTTGGCAGGCTTTTTTCCCCTGTCCAGAATAATTGATGAAATGGTAACATGTAAACTCCAGACACTTATTAAAATATAATACTGGAAAGAATTCTATTTATATTTGCTTATTAACTTTCTGCTTAGCTGGAGACGGCCCATCCTAAACTTCTCTCTCTGCCATCCACTAAAACCTCAGCTGCCGCTCATCATTATTATTGCTAATATTGTCATTATTTACCCACTTTAGCCAAATAATAAGGACAAAGTTAAAAGGGTTTTTTCCCTTTTAAAAGGTGTTGTATTTAAAGGTGACAGATGGAATACATTTATCTGAATATTTTTAGCTTTGGAAACAAGTGAGTCTAGGAAGAGTAGGCACTCAGTCCCTGAATCAGCCAAATTTCAGGCTTCCATAAACTCATGCACCATGGTTCTTCCAACATTTTTCAACTGGCTGCTGTAGAGTGACAAACTGAAAGTCTTGGAAACACAAGCTGGTTCATGTGAAAATTGGAGGCTAGCAGGAGGCTAGCAGGGTATCCTAGTAGCCTGTCTTAAAAAATAAAAAAAGAAATCACGAGTTTGGAAATCGAGTCCCAGGCTGCCAGCTCATGGTTAGCATGTCAGCTGAATGAATAAAGTGCTGGGGCTGGAAACTGCTCAGAAACCAGATACCTGTTCGCAGAGAGGACTTTTAATTTGCCTTTCAGGAAGGATTATCTTAAAACTTGAGTTCAGATACATCTTCCTTATAAGCAAGGAAATTTTTTGCTAAGACAGAATAGAAAATTCAAGTAAAAAAGTTTTTGGCATTAGTATGTTTATTGTATATTTTGAGGATCGTTGTTTCAGACCCTGAAGCTGGAACTGAAATGATTTTGAGCTTCCATATGTTATATAATAAACAATTCAAAAAGATGAGCCCAGCTTTAGGTACCACAATCACTGGAAAATATTGCTAATTTATTAAATTCCCATATTTTAATGGCATATTGTGAAATTAAACACTTATGTTTGTAGAATACTTGGTATTTTAGAGGTGAGTACCATAAAAATATATATAGGAAATGGTTAATTTTTATCTTCAGAGTTCGATTTGAACAGAATGCTATAAATGAAGCCTGAAGCTCTATACTGAACCTTTTGAAAAGGCCACAAAACCAACATCTTGAATAACTCTTCCTTGAAGAAAATGTATTCATTCCCCTTAGAAAGTAAGATCACGTTACTGTGAAAAAATGTGATTTGTGTACCTAAAGAATATATTATTATGCATTAACACCAGTTGGCTGAACTGAGAAGGCAGAGGTTGAATTTCTTGACTTTGACATAAGCCAAATAAGCTTTAATAAATTTAAGCAAATGTTGTGCAATGGATGTATGTGGGAAGAAAGATAATCTACTGGTAACCAGCTTGAGCAGGTTATGTTTTTAGATGCTGTCTAAAGCAATGTTCCACTAAATACTTTCACCAACCTTACTGAAAAAGAAGCCTTTCTGCTCAACAAACACATAGCAACATCAGATCTACCTGCTGAGTATAAAGCTGCATTAAAGCAACAGAAAACAAAGAAGTGTTTTCCCAGACAACTGGACTTTTCCAAGAGCACAATACAACATTAACTGAGTGTAAAAATTGTGACCCTGACAGATTATAAGAAAAGAAATGCTTATGGGATTGCCAAGATATCAAAATGAATATAAGAGCCTCATTAAGAACTACATGATATAGTTGTATCAGTAGCAAATTGTATTTGCAGAACATATACATATTACTGTGTAGGTTGTTATTCCATAGATTTACCACTAAGTATGTCCTGACTGATAATTAGAAAGTTTCCAGAAATTTCTAGCAACTTAAATATATTCAGAATATTAACGGAAAAAGATTAAAGTTACGTAGAATAGGTGGTGCTGAATGCTTGCCATAGACTTAGAATGGAGGGCTGAACACTTTGCCAGCAGGTCAAAAATGACTAATTCTTCTGGAAATTTTTGGAGAACTGAGGGAAATGTGGTCTACAGCGTTCTTTCCTTGAGCGTTAAGACTGTGAAGTACTTTGATTCTCCTGCAATGTTTAGTCTGGAGAAAATAACCTACTGTAAAAAAGTGAAACAGCTTATGCATGGAACAAAAAAAACAGTGTTTTAAAGCATTAGGGGGATTCCAGCTAGAATATTTGGTGCTCAGAAAATCTGAGTGAATTTTAGAGAAGATTTCATATTGCTGGAAGCATCAGTAAGGCTACTTTTTCTCCTCCTTTTTTTTCCCAAGATACTCTATACCTTTTAATGTTGGCTGCCAAGTCACTATTCTGTTCACCTGTTTTAAAGCTTTTCCTGTATAAATAGTGCTGTGGTTTCTTACAACAAACGCTTTCCACAAGCCATTGTGTTTTCATCAAGTAGCTCCATTTTGAAACATATACTATCACATTTCCATTAGTGCTTCATGTTGGACCAATTTTAGGTAAGAGAGGTTTTGACTTTATGCTAACTGGAGTTGCTTTATCTTTTAGGTAAGACTAAACAGTATGTGCAGCAGTCACTGAAGTCCCATACAAGGATTTTTTTTCAGTGGTCATTGACTCAGACCTCTAATGTTAACTTGCTGAGTATATCTTTAAGAAAATAGGATAGTGCAATTGGTCCAACACTGATAATTTTTACAATATCAAACTTAGTTTCTAATTATCAGATTCATGTCATTCTTATCTACTGTCTTTTCACTACTTGTAAGAAATTGCCAGATATGTTAACAGTCATTTCCAATTGTTCCATAACTAGCCCTAATTACCAGGATGCTTTCCTATAAATTTTGATCATGTTTTGTAGACATCAAGCTGTATTTAAATTTCATACTGCTAAGTTTGTTATGTACACAGATTTTACACATCTAATGGCACAAAAAATTTTATTTACTCCTTTTAAGCACTGGTTTTTGATTGTTCTAATTCTTCTACTGTTTTTCCTCAAGGAGAGCTTTTAGATTTTTTTGGCATTATGAAATCTTTCTGATTAATCTAGACCTTGCTCAGGATGTTAATTTGAGAGTTTATGCTCCTAGCTGAAAACAAGAGTGTGATAGGTGCTCACCAGCGAATGCCTGCAGCATCAGAAACCTTAAATGTGATACCTCATTACTGGGTACAGCATCAGAGAGATTAACTTCTTCCTTAGAAAGGCATTTTGTCAGGCCTGTGCTTATTTATTGATGTTTCCATGCACAAAATGGTGTCCCAATGACAAATATTAAAGCTAGATTTGTGTCATATTCTATGAACATTTTTGCCCTGAATGTTGTTCCATTAGCACCAATATTTCACTTGTAAAATATCATAAACAGCTACAAAACCAAGCAGTGAAAGCTGTTTTTGTGAGTACCTAATACAAATTTAATAAAATTTTCTTGTATTTTTCATGTATCCAGAGACAGATCTTAGCTCAACTCAGTGTTTCCTCTACCTGGGAGATTAACCAGCCAGAATGTTTCAAGAAAAAGATAATTTCATAATTTTTCTAGCATTAAATTAATATTGGAAAGTTGTTCTACCTGGCAGCGCAGTTTGGGTTTCCCCAGAGGTCATGCACAACAAAAATTGCTAAATTAAAACAGTTGTAAGAGGGGACAATGACCATGGTTTCTTAGGCAAAATCCCGAAGTCAAGTAAGGTTACCTAGCATGCATGCAGTCCCAGCTTCACTGAAGAAAGATTGGAAATGTCTAAGAAACTAACAGTCCTTGCAACTCAGCATCAAAATGGCACAAAACAGCTGAGCAAAAATGTAGGAATAAATATTACATAAGCTGTGGTTACTCCTGGGAGCTTCATTCACTTTACAGATCATAATATCAACTCCCCTAGATCTGAAAAGTCTATTTTTAAACTAAAGTCACTATTTATAAACCTGTCCTGAATCAAGAAGTCCACGTGCACATTAAATTTGAATAGCATGATGGGCCTGTGGGTTTTAGTTCTCATTAGCAAGTTAACCCTGATGCTGCAGGTGGTGATGCAGGGAAATGTGAATGGTTTAAAGCCTATAGTAAACCTTTTAGCCTTAAGCATATGTAAGAAAACCTTTTTCTTTCCTTTTAAGCTGAGAAAAGACCTTGTATTACTTGGTCATTTTCATAAAACTTCATTCAAACTTACACTTCTGTCACATCATAAAAGGGACTTCCAGACCTTCTATCATCTAGTTGGGACACTAATGAAACCAACAGGACAATTAAAGGCAGTGCCACTTCCCACAGAAGTAATGATGATAGGCAGGTAGCTTGTTAGCATTGAGGGAACTATTAAAATATTTGAGGTTTAAACTCATTTACAGTTTTACTGAAGTAGAAATACTTAGTGTCAGGTAAGTTCAGATACTGAAATGACCTAAGTAACCTCAAGATTTAACTTCAGCTAATAGAAATTCAGGGCCCTGAATCTTACAGGTCTGGACAGCTGGAGAACTACATAACTGTATGTTAGAGAGATATTGAAGAATATATTTGTTAAAGAGCTATCAGAACAATCCATATCATAATGTTTTGTTTCACTGTGCTGAAAGTTGAAGAAAAATTTACATAATCAGCACAGCACAAATGAAAGATTACTGATGCATTCAGAAAAGAAAATGCTATACTGTATTTAGATCAATCGTCACAAAGAATCTCCCAGTGAAGCTGCAGCAACAATTAAATTTGAAATGCCTGTGCCATCTTCTGGCCAAGGAAATCAGATGCATGAAAGAGTAATTGGCAGAAAATGGCAGTGACAAATTATGTGGTATTCAGAACAAAGGAATGGTTGGGAATCAGGTCCAAGTTGACTGAAGCCAAAGAGTTTGCAGATGAGATTTAGTAGTTTTACAGATATCCCAAACAACATATAATTTTCTGTGGTTTTATCACTTACCATCTTCTTCTGCAGTCCCATGGTACACTTGTGAATGAGAAAGCTACTGCTCTCCTTCTTACGGTCTAAAAATATTTGTCGGTGCTATTTTTGGTGGTTCAGTCATGAGAGGAAAGTGATGTGAGTTTACTGTGAGGCACAGAAAGGAATTGAATCCATATGCTGGATGAGCGCTCCAGACTTGGGGATGTTCCTTGCCTCTGGCAGTTTTGTATGACATGCCAGGGCCGCTTGGAAAATATCTCCTATATTGGACCTCTCACATGAGAGGCATGCTTAGTTTGTACTACGCAGCAGATTTAGGAGGTGCCTGGGATATTGAGTATCTCAGTACTGATAAGACTGAGGTATGTCTGGGTATGCCAAGAAGAGTAGCACTATCTACTGGGTGAATTTACCTGACATGAAATACAAAGCACCTGAGGAAAGCAGCACTAAGGAAAAGGCCTAGAAAACCATTGCTCATTTAGGCACCTAACATAGGACTAGACAGGAATTGACATTGACTGAAGATCTTTTGTGAAACTGAACTTAAAAAAATCTAAAAGTGGTCAGGGTTTTGGTCTTTTTAAACAACTTTTAAGAAATGCCATTTAAAAAACTACTTTAAATGGCTCTCAGAGCTACAGTGCACCTCAAGATACTCTCATCTTTCTGTTACATTATGCAGTGGCATGAAATATTTTGCTTTGAGATTTTACATAGTAGGTTCATGTCCAAGATATTTTGCTTTAGAAGCAGCAGCAATTTGAACAAGGCTTCTGTTCTTTTACAGAGATGTCTAAAATTTTATTGCAATAATACATATTTACCCTGGTAGCAAGATTGTACTAAACTGGCACTGTCACAGGGTTTTATAGTTTTAAAACATAGAAATAAAAGATAAAAGTGACTCTTGTCAGCTGGCCAAGAGTGAACTAAGACATAACATAAAATATCAAGAAGGCTTGTAATGACATTGAAGTGAATCAACAAGTCCTGCTGTCTTGCAGGTGAAAGCTATAGACCAGGGCAGGCAGACACAGTGGTGGATGTCTCGAGTTCTGTGACCCTGGTTTTGGCTCTGATATCTGCCTGGCCTGTTCTTTTTACAGTTCACTGGGTGGGTGTGTTTTCAAGGTCAGAACATCTATCCCCTTTGAACATCAGCTTCTTCTATCATGATGACAATATTTCAGAGATCAAATAGATTTGCCTGAATAACTTATCCACTTCTACAGAAGGGAATTATATTACCACTTCTGACTTGATCTTTTCTATCTCTAATTTCTATGATTCATTTGGGAGGAAAAAAATCCTGTGGACAGCCTGTTCTCCAACAAGGTATTGCCTAGATGTTACAGAACACTGAGGTTCAGCAAGCTGTATGAAACTGATTAGAATAACAATACTGCTGATGTCAGAGGATCACGCTACTGAACTGCATCACAGTAAAATCAATGTAAAAGTACTTTCCCCCCTTCAACTGTGTTTGCACTAGAGACTGGAAATATATGGAAAGACAAAAATTATACTGTTCACAGTAATATCAGAGCTCAGATAAATAAAATTAATAATACAGTTTGAAAGTAGGAAAAGGCAGAGATGGATGCTTATGAAATATAATTATGTTTTGTGTCTGTACAAAATTTCACAGATCCCACTGATCTGTCAGGACTGATGCTAGAAAATGTGAAGATGCAGTCTATTCCCTTCCAAATTCTAATATGTATTTTGAGAAAACAAGTAGGAGAAAACAGGAGAGTGAAGTTGCAACCATATAATTGACAGGAGAGCCTGACAGGAAAGGCTTCTATACTGTATAAAACATTGCAAACACAAAATCACTTTCCCGAATCTCTTTGAAAGTCACACTTTTATGTAACAGGATTTTGTGGCTGAATTTGTCCAGAATTATTCATGGGATGAAAAAGAAGTTAAAAAACTGTCAAGAGGACAAATTATCCATTTTCTTTCTGTTATGACTAATAGCTGTATAACTGGTCATTTGGCCAATCCCATAGTTAACTAAAGCATCCTCAGCAGATAGTAAAGCTAGTTAAATCAGTTCATAAAATAGTCTTCCCAGTTCTTTCTCTTAAAATCAGCAGTGGTAAGACACCTGCCAAGAAAGTGGAAAATAGAATTATGGAAAACATCATAGTTATATATAGTTACATATGTGTTTTACTCTCCCCTCCTCTATCCATTCTCTATTTCTCTATTCTTCTTTTTTTTTTCCTTTTCATATTTATTCCATCACCATGTTTTTTCTCTCTCACTGACTTACAACCAAAAATCTTTTGTTTCTGACAGAAGCCCTTTTCCTCCATGTTTTCCCCTCTTATCCTCTCTTCTTTGTTGCCCCAAGTTTCTTAGAAAAGGTGAGAAGACACAGATGATTATCATACTCATTCCCACCTTATCAGTTTGATGATTTTTAGAGTGTATTCCACTATGCCATTATCACAGACCCAGGTGACTTCAATTCTTCCTCCCTTCCTTTCAGTTCTTCATTTTCTCTATTATGCTACAGCAAAAGTCAAGTTGAATGGACCCCCACCAGAGTGGAGGAAGTGAAGTGGTATCAAGTACCATGGGGAATTCACCAGAATAAGTGCTATTTTAATTGCAATGCTAGTGGGGTTTGTTTATGACAGTAAGTGATGGTATAAAGAATTCTTGCTCTTCTATACCATCAGAAACGCATTACCAGCAGAAACTGAAAGACGGGCAAATAAGTGGAACTTCCATATGTGTGGTAGCAAAGTAAAGGATCTTAGTACCCACCTCCTCTACTGTTTGTCTGTCCCTCTTTATGATGGACAATCAAATCAAGGAAACAGGATATGGGAAAATAACTCTGGATTAAAAGAGAATGAAGACCCCACAATGTGTATTTCCTTTCTTCTGTAAAAAGATTTAAAAACCTTGTGACATTTGCTTCAGCTATTGGACCAAAATACACTCTTCCAGCCCAACACTAGAGACCTACATTATCCTCCTTTTTTGTGTTGTTTGTGTATGTCCACAGCCTGCCAGGAGAATTTTTTACTTAACACATTCTTTTGTAATTTGATAGGAACCCACACCAACTGCAGGGTTCTGCACCATCCACAATGGGGTAAAAATATGGTAAGAAATACAAATTAAATGTAAACTGGTTACACTGAGTGTCAGGCAAATTCAGAATATGACAAAACAACAATTTAGGTTTTAGACAATTTTCTTAGAGCAGATATTCTGGATTGTTGCAGCAAGCAAATAAAATTATAGCCCTGGCAATTTAAATCTGTCAAAAGCTTAGAGGAGTAAATTTTTTGCCCCTTGTATTATTAAAAATAAAATGGATTTAGATATAGGATAGAAAGTAGTTTATTCATTATTGATCTGATTCATTAATCATAATTTTTCAGCTCCTGTACAGTATAATTGACTCAGAAACAATGTTTGTTTGCTTATATTAGATGTGTACTTTAAAATATGTTGTTGATTAAACCCACAATTGAAACTTTGTATTAGAGGAGAAAGAATGAAGCACTACCTTAAGTAAAATATTTATTTTAATTTGTATCCAAAAAGTTGCAGGAAACTTACACTTTATTTGCACCTAAACCTCCTTGGTTTTGTTTGGTTTATTTTTTTGTCTTTTAACCTAAAGATCTAACTTCCAGTCCTCTAACAGAACTAAAATAGATGTGAAAAAATAACATTCTCAGTTTTCTAATGTTATACTCACTGCTAGTAGCAACAACCTATAAAGAATTTAAGATAAAGTTTAACACTTATGACATTTGAATGACCACAAAAATATTTTCATTTATTCTAAGGCTCCCTGGGATTCCTATTTTTCTACAATTTAGTTTCTTCATTACAAAAGCAAATGTCAGAATAGACAAAACAACAGCGATAAGCTGACTGTAGATTTTACAGAACTTTAAAAATAGTCTTAAGTAATTTTTCCTGTAATTCTTCAAACAAATAAAGATGTGAACTTTTTTGCAGTATTTCTTCTAGGCAGCCTAAATTAGACATTGTGACTTCACTGCAGGCAAAAAGACAAAGCTATCCTAAATTCATGTCAATACCTTTACAGTATACAACGATACAAGAAGTACTGATGCTCACGTACATCACCTAGTTATTCTGCAACTGGATGCACTACTATACTTGTAGATAATTAATATATCTCCACTTAAATTTTAACTGAATGATCTATTTTTTGCTATTGGTCTGAATGATAAAACTTTCACAGAAGTTGGCTCTACCAGGTCTCTAGAAGTCATAATAAGAAGTCATCTATTGCTTGTTTCTTCGGTTTTTTATTTTTTCCCTGTATGGTGGGTTTTTTCATACAGCACAGAATAAAATTTTCTAGTCAAGCAGTAATTATTTCAGAGAAAACTAGTTAGAGAAATAGTGAGGTATAATTGCCCTTTGACATCATAGAAGATTTCATGTATTTCCAACCTGTACCTTACATAAGTGAGGTCAACTTGAAGGATTTTTCTTCTCTTTAGCAACTACTGAAATAGAAGCCAAAAATTTTTCAATAACCTCTTGATTATTTAATTAGAAAATACATGACTTTTACATTTAATGCTTATTAGAAATAAAATGGGGTTTGAATTTCTGCCTTTTATCTTAACAGTATTAAATGAAGTTCTTTATTGAGAGATCCCTTACATGGCGACATATAATTCAGCATACAGATGAATTTGCCAAACCATTGAATCCTTAGAAGTAGGCTTTTGTAAAGGAAAAATATTGGCTAAAATAATGATTCAGCTAACTCCACTGACAAGTTGAAGTACTTTAAGTGAGCAAACAAGTGGGTCATTGTATCGAATATATCCCATAATTATATTATTGAATTGTTATTCCTCTCGATGTTGTTTTAGTTATTTGCCTGTTCTCTGGGTTTTACTTTCATTAAGAGTGGTGTAGAATTTTTCAGAAAGCATTTTTTTTAATTGCTTAAGGCTAAACTGCTTATCAGTGAATGTAGTCAAAAAAATATGAGTCTATGGCACTAGCTAATAAGAAAGAAACACATACATGGTGTTGACTTTCAGCACCTACATATGTCTTCAGAACTTATCACTCAGTGTTCTTACTCAATGTGTTGCACAAGACTGTCCAGTACAACAATACAAAACTGCTGAAACCTCCACTTGCAGTCAAAAGTATTGGATTTGTATTATAGTAATTTCAGTGTGGGTGCATTTAAAAGCTGTGTTATGATAGCTTATCTGAATTATGTGTACCTATTGATTTTTGTTGTGACTCAGAAATATCCTAACTGTGCACTTTGAGAAACCAAACACAATTTTTAAAATTAAGTTCAATACCTCCAGTGTAAAAATGTGAATCCTTTCACTGTGTGAAAATAAAATAGATCTGGATAACTACACCACCATTATAATCTTAATCTCATAATGTTATGTATATAATATCTTGGCTGTGGAGCTCCTTTCCTTTTTTAATGCCTCTTTTTTTCTCTTATACTCCTTTCTATCTTTGTTTAAATGTTAGCAAGAATCTTAAAAAAAAAAAAAGCTTTTAAGCAAGCTGAAAAGCTATATATAGACAGCTAAAGATAGTATCCTTTTAAATATTCAGTAAAAACGTTTCCAGTTCTCCCTCTGAACCTTACTGCTCAGTTCTTCATCTTTTTTTAGGCACAAGCTTTTTGTGTGCCAACATACTTCATTATTTAACAAAATTTAGCAAACCAGAAGTCAACACTACTACTTATGAAACTAAAAATAAGAAACCCAAATAAATGCGGAACAACTATCTCAATGAATATTAATAAGAAGTATTTCTATGTTGAAAGGATGCCCAAAAGTAGAGGTTCTGTATAATCCGTGCATGTCAAAGATGCTGTGCACTTATATTGTGTTACAAAACATGACATGAAGTTTATTGTGAAGAAGAATGAGTGGTAAGGAAGCCCTAGCTTCAGACAGCACTGAACAGTAGCTTTGCATTTCTTCACTTTGTTCTATTAGGGAATAATCACCTCATTTTTTAAAAAATATCTTTGCAAAATGTTCTACAGGTGACTGAATGCTAAAAAAAATGGTGGAGAGGGGAAAGCATCTTTCACATCTCATCTAAAACCTCTAGATTTTCTTACTTTAGTTTCAGAAATATTGATATTTAGCTTTGTAGGTGAAAAGATTTCTTCAAAATTTTTCAAAGACAGCTTGAGCTCCTCAGAGAACTACTTTAGCTGTTTCCATGTACGAGCACAAAAATGTCTGCATTAGCACATTAATGTACTTTTTAAACTAATAGCAGAAAGTCTTCCCCTAAAGTTCTGAAAAGTCTTCACTAAAGACTAACAGCCTTCATTTTGTTGTGTAAAACTGGTCAGTTCATGAATCAGAAGTTAATTATTTTGGTAGCAGGTAAAAAATCTCCTTCTAAATATTTTATTGAAATTGTGTGTGTCAGTTGGAACCACTGATGGGCAATAGTAGAATTTTTTGGCATTATAGTCATTTCCTGATAGATTGAATTCATATTTTAGGAAAGTCGAAGTGGACTTTTTGTTTATAAATTGCAGTATCTGGAATAGGACATGTCAGTTCTTTACAGTATTTTTAGATATATTTTATTAACAATCTTGCTTCCTGTAAGTTTGGTGTGGAAGGATGTTGATCTGGTCAGAGCTTTAAAACAGATCAATTAACCTTCTTACAGTGAACTCAATGAAGAAAACCAGGTAAGACAGAGAACAATAAAAACAAACCAGTTTCTCCCTGCATTCTTTGTATTTCTAAGGCACCTCCTTTCTTCTTGGATTGATTTCCGTCAGTTCTGTACTTTGATGGTCTCCTGCAGTCCTCTTCTCATTTCTCAGGCCTGACGTGTTTTCTGTTCTTCTCAGCCGTCGCAGTTCCTGCTGTAGCTGCAAGCTCTCTTCTTGATGCCTTCCTGTGCCTGATCTCCCTGCTGGCTGGGGCTTGCTTTTATTGACCCTGCTCAGCTGCTTCTGAGGAAGAGTCATTTCCCCTTTCTTCTGGGAGATAAACCTCACCCACATATGCCTTTACTAACAAAATGTGGCAAGCAGAGTGAGGAAAAAGGTAACCAATACCCTTATTCAGACTTAAGGGAGAGAAGAACAGTAGTTAAACTGTTTATTCTAAAGACAGTCCCTGAAAATGTCTCTTGCAAGGCTGCAATGAAGTAAAAATCTATGCCAAACAACTAAGTCAAACAAATGAACAAACACATCCAACACATCCATTCTTCCAACATAACAAAGTACTTAGCTATATGAGGTTTTCAGTAGAGGAATAAAAGTGAGAAGATATAAAAAGCAGGACCAGCATCAAAGGAGCAAACCAAGTAAGTATTGTTTAGTTTATCCATCAATGATTTGAATGAAGGGGCAGATGCCTCCTCAGCAAGCTCAGTGAACACAAAGCTGGGCAGAGTGACTGATAACCCAGAGTGATGTGCAGCCCTTCAGAAGGACCTTGACAGCTTGGAGAGATGGGCAGAGAAATTGATGTATTTTTGATAGGACGATGGGGACAGACTTGCTCCACTTCCCGTCTGTTCCAGGGAACTGCATTTTGGAAAGTCTCTCCACAGGTGAAGCACAAGAGCAGCCAGGTTCACTCTGAAATGCAGCCTCTCATGCTTGGATTCTAGCATATCTCAGCAGCAAAATGGTTGTTGAACAAATGTTCATGCAATTAGTCAGCATTGCAACTGTGATTTTTACCATAAACTGTAGAGACATAATTTCTATGTCCTTTAATAATAACAAATTTTTTTTTTTTTTTTTAGTAATTAATATCCTGTGCATTTTAACCTATTTTTGCTCACTCAGATCACAGAATCATCAAGGCTGGAGGAGACCTTCAAAATCAACTACTCCAATCATCAACCCAGCACCCCTAAACTGTTTCCCCAAGTGCCACATCCAGATGTCTCTTGAATACTTCCAGAGATGGTGACTCCACCACCTCCCTGGGTAACTTATTCCAATGCCCAACCTCTCTATCAGTGGTTTGTTTTTTTTTTCTAATATGTAATCTGAGGCTTCCCTGCACAGCTTAAGGCCAATTCCTCTCATCCTTTCACTTGAGACAAGGCAGAAGAGATCAATCCCCACTTCACTACAACCTCTTTTTGGTAGTTGTAGAGAGCAGTGAAGTTGTCCCTGAGCCTCCTTTTCTCCAGACTGAACAATCCCAGTTCCTTCAGCCTCTGCTACAAGACTTGTCCCTCAGCCCTTCTGCAGCTCTGCTGCCTTTCTCTGGACCAGCTCCAGCTCCTCCGTGTGTTTCTTGCAGTGTGGGGCCCAGAACTGGACACAGGGTTCAAGGGGCAGCCTTGCCAGTGCTGAGCACAGGGGGACAATCCCTCTCCGAGTCCTGCTGGCCACACTGCTGCTGACACAGGCCAGGATACTGTGGGCCTTCTTGGCCACCCGGGCACACGGGGAGCTGGCCCATATCCAGCAGCCACTAGTGGGGCACCTCCACTGTAGGGTCACTTACCAGCTGTGTCAGGCAGTCCTACACTCGCCAGGAACCTTCTAGATTGCCTCCTCTCTGCTGTGCTGTATTTCCAGTGGACATCGGGCAAGGTGAAGCCCTCCAAAAGATATAGGTAGAACAAATACAGGCTATACAAGGCTAGAAATAATCTTAGCTATATGGTGGGAAAAAAGTAGGGACTGCCATGCATTTATGTCTCTATAAACAGGGAAGATTATTTGAAATCACTGTTGCCTCTAGTTCGTAATAAAAATTTAGATGTTGATGTAAATTTGATTACAGTCCATTCAAGATTTAAGGTTTAAAAATCATGCTATACATGGCTTCAAATTACAAATCAACCTCACATCTATTTCAGTTAATTGTACAAATACAGAATATTGGGACTAGGGTTTCTAGTATTAAATGAGTGCATTAGTATTTTATAATTTATAAGCATATCCTTCATACATAAAATTATCCACTGAGAACATATTATTATATAGTGATCTTTTAGGGCTCCCTGCAGAACCTTGCTCACTGAGATTATTGAACTTCATAGAAATGAGAAGAAATCCAAATCTCCAAAAGAGCCAATGACAAAAATCTACCAGAATTATCAAACCACCATGAATACATCCTGTATTGTATATTACTCATGCTTATTATCATTGCACACAGTCAAGCCCTTCAAGGAACACATGTGGAAATTTCCATTAGCAGCTATTACTGCATGTTATTATTTAGTCACTTCATCCCCCCCAAAAAAAATAATGAGTGTATCAAAGTGATATCAAAGCAATGCTTTTCTAGAAGAAAATCATGAGAAGTAAAGAAAAAAATATATTTTTTAATCAAATCCAGATAAAGTAGCATCATTATAAAAAAGTTTAATGGGGGCTTAGTAGATTGGGTTTTTATTTTACCATAGTATATTTTTATGTTTCTACATACTAGTTCATTATGATTCAGTTTCCAAAATTAAAAAAATCAGGGATAACCTATTTCCTTGTAAAGGTAACTATTCTGAAGATTGAATTCATTTCTTTGCACTCAAGTGTGTTTGAGAATGAATAAAAGTGCCCCAATACATTAATTCATATAAGGTTCTGAATAATCT
Organism: Daphoenositta chrysoptera; assembly: GCA_013397915.1. Taxonomy (NCBI): domain Eukaryota; kingdom Metazoa; phylum Chordata; class Aves; order Passeriformes; genus Daphoenositta; species Daphoenositta chrysoptera. Next base: position 58,167 of record VZRO01006531.1, read on the forward strand.
TTCAAAGTAAATTCAAGGGTAAAAAATCAGATGTCTCAGTGCTTTGGTTTTAATGACAAAAATTAAAGAAAATAAAATAATGCTTTTTACAGAAAGCAGAAATATTTCACTATCTGGGCTGAACTTTGTGTGCAGAAATAAATTGAAATTTTGGGTGGAAAACACTCATACAGAACACCAGAGAAATTAATTATGGAGATGGGTTCCTCAGTCTGGAAGACGTTTCAGAGCAAAAATCGTTAATTAAGTTCTTATTTCAAGTGTCTTTTAGGCTGACTGGGGATGCTTTGCTATAGGATCAGTGTTTGCTGTAGAGCCTTTCCTTCATTTTCTGAGCAAAGGGATTATTTTTAAAAAATCTTATGGTTATGAGGCTGGATCAAGAGTTTAATTTTAAAAACCCTAGCACTTAGTACAGACAACTTTGTGTGTTATAGATTTTGGTAAAAGGTCAGAAAAGCAAAATTTCTATTTTCGAAAGAATGGCTGCATTCATTAGGACAGGGCTGTAACTAATTCTGGGCTTCCAGTAATCTTAAGAGAGCTGCAGTGTGGTCATGTCCAGCCTGACCTGAGCCAGCAGAAGATATTGAAGATATGTCACTTCTACAGACAGTAAATTGATGGATCACTTCCAAAATTATGCTGGCTTTTATTATTATCATTATTCTGCTTCCTTCTTTGTTCTTTGATTTTTTTTCTCCCCTTCTTCTTCCCGCAGTTTGAGGCACAGACAGTGGAGGATATGCTAGCTCTAAATGACAAGCTCTGCTTTCAGTGCATGGATGCTGCAAAAACAAAAGGCATGAGGCATTTGGAGATAATTTAATCACATTAGGACCAACCCTTTTGCTCCTTTTTTTTCTCAGAAAGATATATTGATGTTGAATGGCAAAGGGGGAAAAGACTGCTTCTGAAGAAAAATGTCTCATATTCCCTAGTCTAGTAGATCTATGAAAGGATATCACAGTGTCCATCACTAAGTGATGGACAGCTTTTTGTCCTGAAGTTTTTATGCCATGAAATTAATAAAAAATTGGTGCCTTTGCCAGTGGCAAGTGTAAACTGAAGTGAATTTGAATGTGTTTCTTTTATAGCTGCTGGAAATCTTCAGAAGTTATAATATAAATATCCTAGCCTGGCTGTCTTGACATTGTAAACACATGGCAACGTCTCATGGAGGTTGTACTAGAATTTCTATTAAAAAATATCAGAACCATTAAATATTTGAAAGAATGGGAAAAAAATTGCTTATGTCCTTTATCAAAACTGTGCCATTGACAAAGTACCATTGAAAGTAGGTTTTACTTTCAATCTTTCAGGTAATTTTTTATTCTAACTGGCAAATACTTTTTGTGTCATTAAATGTTGGTGCAGTCACTGAAGTTAACAAATCTGTCAAGTCTGACATTTTCTCTTGCAAAGTTAACTGTTCTGGGAATAGAATTGTCTTATTTGCTCTCAGTTATGTTGTGTTTAACAATGAATGCAAGTTACACATTAGATTTAGTAGCCTGAATGAATCTTCCAGTTATAACCCTGTATTACTTTGGCAAAGACCAGCTATAAAATAACAAAAAAAGTGAAAGGGCCAGTGTTTGCACTAATGTGCATTCATCTTAGCATCTCTAAAATGGGTTCCTTGTTAGAGAGAAATTGTAACTGCAATGATCATTGCAGGAAAAGTCTTGCTACTGGATATGTGTTCACCTTCTGGTAAATGGACGACCAAGTGTGAGGACTGTTACCTGCCATTTCTCTGTATTTTCTTGTGATTGTATTGTATTTCAGGCCCGAATATGTTTGCTTAAGTTAATCAACATAATCGCAGCAACTTTGAGGAAACCGTGTGTGGTTACAGGCACTGAGAATAAATCTATTTAGTGGTTTCTCAAATTTAAAGTCATATACATTTGACAATGTGTCCTTACCAAGGCCTAAAATCAATCATTACTATTCTCATATAGGATTTCAAAAAAACCCCAGTTTTATTATATTGAAATCTATCCAATTATTTCAGCATAATGCCTTGGTTAAAATAGAAACTCTTACAAATGTGATATTCATATCCTTAACAAGTTCAGTTTTTAACTTTTATTTAATAAAAAAAAAATCACTTTTAACATCAAATAGCAGGAGCATTTGTAGATCTGTGCGCATCACATTTTCAGAAAGCCAAGAGAATATAAATAATCCACTGGTTCTATGGCCTCTTTCTCATCTGTACTGATCTTTGTATGTGCAGGCTGGGTGAGAATGTTCTTTCAATCACCTCATCCATCCTGATGCAAGGTATCCACATTTCTGGCTTTTTGGTCATTTAGGAACAACGTGCATAAACAAAAGAAGGACTAACACATGAAGTATGTGTAATTCTCAATTCATAATGACATATGCTATCTACTGTAACAAGTTTAACCTCAGAAGTTACAATGTTTACCACAGGAACAACTTTCTCTTCTATAACCTGAACAGATATACAGTTTTATGAAACTTTGAGCATTTAGAGGTCTATTTATTTCTGATATTCACAAATCCCATGCTAGTGGGAGACATAGCAGTTCAGCATATATGAAATTTCTGGGCAGTTGTTTGAGCTACAGGTCTGTGAAATAATAATTTTTAATTATTTGCTACACATATAAAAATACTATAGTATTTCAGGGGATATTGTAATTGTCACCCATTGGAATTCTGCTCATTAGCAACATTTTATTTTGGTTCAGGTCTTACTCTGTACATTTAAATTAAAATAATTTTGCAAAAGAGATAGTTTACATTATAATTTAGGAAAAATCTTTATTTTCTTAGCTATTATTGCTAATCCTCAATATTTTTCTTGGTAGATTATGGTGAATTTGAACAGAGTTATACACTGAAAATAACAAACAGCCCTTGTAGTCAGCTAAATCAGAATCACTCAGTGTAAGAAGATCTGCATAGAAGGAAAAGGTAAGTTCTTCAGAGTCCTGAAAGCATGTCTATGAACAAATATGCCTAAATATTTGATACAGACAGGGATCAGACTTAGAGGAAATTTACTGAAGCTTCTAAACACTTTCCTTCTCCATTAAGCTAGAAAGTGTTCATGTAAAAGCTTTGTCTCAGGTCCAGATCATATCTGTTTACAAAAGAAGGCTCTGGAGTCAGTCACATCCAAGGAGACTAACTTCTTAAGATCCTCAGTTACTTCTAAGTTTTTCTGAGACAAAGTTATCAAATCAATCTGAATTTGCATATTGGACACCATAGTTCTGCCCACTTACTTTTTGAGAGCTATGATCATACCACTTGTGAAAAATGCTGCAAAGAGCCAGCCAAAGCCATCGTTAGGAATATGTTTGTTTCATTAAAGGATAGCATTAATCCAGTGAATAATATTGCCATAGAGAAGATTTCTGTTGCTTCGTGAAGTTTAAATTTACATTTGAAATATGTTTTAGAAAATATTTTAGATAGCTTTCAAGTGTGGATTAAAATATAATGGGAGAATCATATCCTAGGTACTTTTTTAATGCAATAAACTACACATAGTATTTACATGCCTGTCAAGCTCCACTCCTTTCAAATGAGATTAAAAATCACTCTGCTCTCAAAGTTCAATACTCAAAGAAAAGTCAAGCATAAAGTAGGAATGACATCTTTAAAAATTTTTTTTTGGAAAAACAGATGGGTGTCCAAGTTGAAGTCAAGAATCTATTCTGAGCCAATAATCTGTAAATTTAGCATTTCATATGTGCATCCATGAATTAGTGCACAAAAAATATTTTAGCATTATTTAGTATTTAATATTTAGTAACTTAATGACTTGAACACAGTGCAGCTCTCTCATAATGCTTGCATCTGTAATCCAAATGCAGTCTATCTTCAAAAGTTAATCAGTACTAGATTGATGATTACAATGGCTGCTTCACTTCTGTTGATTTGAAGTCTGGTGGACAACAAGCTCAACATGAGTGAACAGTTTGCTGCTGCAGCAGAGAAAGCCAACAGGATGATGCTGGGTAGCACCAACGAGGGCATCACCAGCAGGGAGAGAGGAGTCATTGTGCCACTCTGCCCAGTGCTTGTCAGTCCCCACTATACAAAAAAGATGTGTACAGGCTGGAGAGAGTCCACAGAAGGGCCACAAAGATGACCAAATGACTGGAAGGCTGTGAGGAAAGCCTGAGGGGAGCGTGTTTGTTCAGCCTTCAGAGAAGAAGGCTTGGAAAGACCTTATCACCATGTTCCTGTATTTAAAGGCTAAGATAACTCCCTTTTTACAAGAAGTCACATGGAAAATATAAGGGGTGATGAGTACATATTACTCCTGGGAAGATTCCAGTTGGACACAAGAGTTTTCACAATGAGAACAATCTTCCCCGGAATAATCTTCCCAGGGATGTGTGGGATTCCCCAACGTTGGACATTTTTAAGATCAAGCTGCATGTGGTGCTGAGAAATCTTGCTGAGACTGTGGTTTTACTATGCTTTTGCCAATAAAGATTAATCTCCCTTGAGGTCCCTTCCAACCTAGTAAGCTATGAAAATATCTCAGGAGAATATGCAGAAGTAAGAAACTGGACGTTTCTGATTTTTTTATAAGAGAAATTATAAGTTTACTGATTACTGGATAAGTAGTCAGCTGATCAAGCAGTCAAACAAAAATTCAACTTATGTACAATGTGCTTTTTAGAAAAAAAAATTACTACGGAAAACTTTTTAGTAATATTCCAAAACTGATCAAATAAGTATACAAGCTAGCAACCCTGCACATGGCAGCACTGAATCTATACTGGCACTTTTTAAACTTGGATATTCTGAAAGCTGTGTGTAATATTTGACAGTAGTGTATTCTAAGGAGCAAGCAAACATGCTTCTTGCACTGTGAGCTGCAGTAGAAAGATGGCTGTAAATATATAAAAGAAGTACTTTCCAAACTACTTGCTAGTCAAGACAGACATGACTTTGATTCTTACTACTCTGTGGGGAACTGTCTAGAACAGAGTCTGCAGTCAATTTAGCTGCATCTGAAATGGCCCAAACTTACAACACAGACCTCAGGAAGGGCCATCCAGCTGCACTAGGAATATGCATATTGCAGACTTTAATTTTGTTCATACAGAAGTGGTTGTGTAGGCTGGTTACACAGCTAACACGTACCATTTGAAGAGTGGGTTTAGTAATGATTCGACAGTAGAGACAACAGGGATAAGAAGCTGCAGCAGATTCAATCATAGTCCTTTTTAATAAATTTAGTTCAGGTTTTGAAAGCTGCATTTAATGTTTAGACTCATATTTTTTACCAATTTTAATTGGAATCGGCCATCTAGCAGCTTGAGGTGGCTTTACAAATATTACCGAAAAATTACTATTCTACTCTTATCAGCAGCTTGTGCTAAATGTCCCAGTTGTTATGCTAGGCACTACCCTGGAGTTGTTGGATTAGAACTAAAATGAAAGTACAAGAGAAAAGAGAGGACAAAATATTTTTCCATCCACAGAAGAAAGCAAAATAGAACATTTCCGGATTTTTTTTCATATTTTATACCTATTAACAATCTTTTGCTGTACATGTTATGATGAAAACACAGGAGGAGGTAAAATTCATTGACAAATAAATTTCCTAGCAGAAAGCTCAGTCTTGGATTTTAAATATTAAAAAATCCTTTTTTAGGTAAAATCTTTAAATATGATAAAACCTCAAAAAAAAAAAAAAACCCAAAAAAAAAAAAAAAAAAAAAAAAAGCTTTAAAGTCACTCCTGTCTAGATGTTCCCTTTCCTCATGTTTGAAACTTTTCAATCAAATTTGAAAGAGGGTCTCTAAGGCATTGATGCAAAGTTTCTACAAGGCCCTAGGTCTCAAGAAAGTCTTCAGTCACCCTGAAACCTGCCAGAAGGATAATACAGAAGGACTTAAGCAGGCTTGGTTCATGGAGAGCACTGAAGACAAAATCCTGGCACAGGCAGTTGAGGAGCCAACAGGTAAGGTGCTCCACTGGACCTGGTACTTATGAGTGAGGAAGATCTTGGGAGGAACTTGAAAGTCAGAGTCAGCCTTGGCTGCAGGGAACATGAAATGGTGCAGTTCAGGATCCTAAGAAAAGAAGTTAGCAAAACAAAAGCAGGATCACAGCCCTACATTTCAACCTTTTCAGAGGATATGGCCCTAGACAGCAGGAACGTCCAGGAGAGAAGGCTGATATTTGGGGACCATGTATATATGGCACAGTGCTTCAACAGGAAAGAAAAGAGCACTGTAGAGGCAACATGAAGAAACTACAACAATGCCAGATCTTTCACTTTGCCTTTTTGTACTAATTCTCAGCTACTGTACTGCTAATTCTCTCAGTAACATTTTGGGCCATTAAGGATTACTAGAAGTACTATAAACAGGAGGAGTGACACTGAGTACAGCATGCTAATCCACTGGGACTGCACGTAATCTTTGTTAGTAGATTAACAAAATATATTCTCATTTCTTTTAGATTACAATTTGTTATGCACAATTATTTATTTGTCCTTGCATATTAGGTAGTTTTAGTCAAGCTCATTGATGATTGATTGTCTTCTGTTTTTGACACACATAAATGTTTCTAGTGATTAAGAACTGGCCTAGCTTAGAGTCCAATACCAAGAGCTTAATTGGTTATGATTTCAATACTGGAAAACCACTGTATTTGCAATTACAGAATCTCTATGAAATAGGTGGAGACAAAAAAAAAATATAAGTCACAGAACAAAATGAAGTTTTTTCTGAATATATACAATATTTTCCATAGGGACCTCTCTTTATTCCTTTCTAGGATAATTTTTTAAAAAACTTCTATGTATAGTTATGCAACTACAGTAGAAAAATCTTTTCTTGATATACATTAAAAAAATCATGCTTACATACACATATATTGTATTATATACAGGTACATAATGCCAAATTTTCTCTGATATAAATATAGAACAAGATATAAAATGGAGGTAGCTGTGATAGATGCCTCTAGGAGTATCAGAGAAGTTTAAGTTTATATCAAGTCAGTTTATGGCAGAAGCCTGACTGTTACAAACCAAGTTGAATTTTTTAGGTGCATTTTCTTGGTCACAACTCACGGAATAGCCAAAGTTGATGACTAATAATGTAAGAAAACAATGTGATAGAACAGCAGAATATTAAACTATTTGACATAATCAGAAATCTCAGTGACAACTCTCATTCATTCAGGATATATTTTCCCCTTGTTGAACATACATCAGTCTCATTCATATTAGCAGGAGTGATTTAAGCTTGTTTAAAACTGAAGATGACATTTAATAACTGCATCAGCAATGGATATGTGTTCAGATAATCCAGCTACTCATTTCTAGAAATCATTGTCTGGAAATTGTTTCAGCCTTGCTAAGTAGTCACATTCACTATACCTTGTGAATGAAGCTGTCCAAAACATATGAAGTGCTCCCTTTTATATATCATTCCAATAGAGATGTGTTACTTTTCTTCCTGTGTTGCTTTGGTTTATCTAATTAATTGCACATTTGGTTAAAAATAAAACCCTTAATTTGAGAGAGGCACTGGAATTTTGAAGAATTGCTAAGAGAATTTTCCGAAAAATCTCTCTAAATTTACATTTGTAAAATAATAAATAAAAGTACAAAATCTTCCCAGTTATTTAAATTAGCTATATGGAATCCTGTCTAAACTCTGTATTTGGCTGTCTGTCTATAAAATTATCTACTTCCAGATGACTAAACCAACCAGTCTGGGTTTAGAGCTCTTTTCCTTCATGTTCAGATCTATTTACACTTTAGAATATATTCTCATCAAAAATTTGGGGTCTCCTGATAAGGAACAAACAACCCAGATAATTTTAGAGAAAGATGTCAGTCTTTTGCTTGCTATGATCACCTTTTTCGACCTTCGTGGCCCCCAAATGTACTTGCAGCCTTGTTTTCTCACCTAGCAAATGAGTATCAAATAGAAGTTCATATTATTCTTTACTTGTCAATTCATCCTTTGTCACCTAGTAGAACTAGCACAGCATCATTTCTCACTGTACCGTAGCACTCAGACAAGGGGTAACCAATTATATTGAGTAATTCTCCTGGCTGACACTTCTATTTATCTTTCCTCCCTTTTACTCTGTTTCTTGCATCTATCAATATGAAAACAGAACAACACGCATCTCTGCCCTACATGGAGTATTCCTACAGCTTCTGCTGAAACTAACCTGCTGGGAGTCAGCAAGGGAAGTGAGGTACGAGATGTCTTCATGGGATAACCTGCTCTGAGCTCCTGAAATGGACCTCAGGGACTTGGATGCCCCGACCTCAGGGGAACCAGAAATCTAGTTTCCTTGGGCTTCTTTGAGAATCTCAATCAGCAGTACAAACAGCAGGTTCTATTAAGGAGTTGAAACAGAAGGAATCATAGAGAAAGAAAGCAGGTAACAACCCACTGGTTTAATACTGTCCTATAATATGCCCTCTAGTACTAAAGATATTCCAGTATCTGGGTGAGAATGTTTTTTGGCTTTGTTTGTGGAGCACAATTGCACACATCTGTTGTTCTCCCTGTTACCCTCACTGTTTAACCTTTCTGCTTTCTGTGCCTGTCTGGGGGAAAACACCACTGAATTTTCTAAAATCTCCTGATTATTTCCAGTAAAATTTATATTGATATATATGTGATATAAATATTCAAAGTATTTGGATTTTGCAAAGGTCTAAGTATTCCAAATTTCCTTTTATTTTTCTTTGTGGTAAAGCACAACATAGAGAGTGTGGAGTTCAAGAAAAAAAACCTGTCAGACTTGCTTTAAGAAACACAATCACAAACAAACTTGTGAAAATTAGGATATATTTCACAGAAAAGAAAAAAAAAATCCAGTTTCTGTGAATGAACATGTTCACAAGAACTTATCCATAGACAGGAATTAAATGAACCAGCTACCATCACCTGGACAAAGCTGTTATGTTATAATTAAAATACATTGTATATTAATGGATTTTCATACTCTGTAAGGATTAAATAATCAGACTGAATCACATCTTGATACCAGCTGACTATTTAGTAAAGAATACTGTTATGAATCCCATGTCTGAGTGCTAATTCAGTGAATCAATAACAATATGAATACAGTTTAATTAATCATTTCCTGCTACAACTAGGAAATCTATAACAAATGTACTAGTCTCTGCACTCTTATTCTGAGAAGTGATGCATAAAATGGAATACATTACAGTTTAGTTTGCATCTTAATGGCCTAAAAACATGGAGCATTTTTCCCCTCTAGTGTCTGGTAGTGGAAATGACAATGATTTTAATGCACTTTTTTATTTAAAAATATACTATTTTGAACTTATACCTTTTTTTTTTTTTAAATATGAACATGTTAAGGTCTAACCTAATCCATTATTTTGAAATTATTTTCTAATGAAGAATTAATATCAGACCAAACTCATACTGAAATTTTTACTAAAGAAAGTTTTATTGTTGATGTCAAAGGCCTTTTAATTCCTTATTAAAATAAGAAAGTGGGGAAAAAGATGTATCTTCAGAAATTTCAGATTATTTAAAGTCACATCATAGTACTGAGTTAAAAGCAATTACAGCAGATGTAGACTTGAATTTATATTGATGATGTGGATCTTTAACTTTTGGAAAAGCTCTAAATATTCAGATGTATCAATATAATGTTCACTAAAAGTAATAGTTTCTGGGAATAGCCAGCATCTTTTAACTTTTAGTCAGAGCCTGATCTGCCCCATGGAAGCTTGCCTTACAGGCTTTGTATATTTAATACAGGGAAGCCATAGATTGATCCTGGCACTTAGTGGAGCAGCCAAATTCAAGAAATTGAGAAGAGCAGTTCAAGGTGACTGCTATCTGTAAGCTCCTCGTGGGAGTCCTGTAGAGTCAACAGAGAAAAGCAGGCACTTGGTCTGGGGACTTGGAGTGGATGTTTTGCATGTGGCCTTTTCCTCTCTGTGTGGGGTGCTTTGGGGAGCAGACAGAACCATTAATTGCTACTTGCAGTGTCACTATAGTGACCAGATTTTCGCACAGGCCTGAGACTCCATTCTCTGAATGCACCCAGCAAGTGGTAAATATTATTAAATCAGACAAAACAATGGAATGTTTCTGATTTTCTGCCCTGAGTGTACATTCCTGCAGAGTTTACAATCTATTGTACAATTATACTAAAATAAAAGCCTTTGTGTGTACATGGGACTTACATGGATTTTGCTGCTTTTTCTCAGCTGTCATTAGAGGAGTCTATGTTTGGAAGTCTGCCTGTGTTCTCCAGGCATTATTTTAGTGAAATTTAACCCTCTGGACAAAATTTAACTCAGGTAACTAAATTTCTGTAACTTTTCCAAATTGGTGTTAATGGCAGATTTTGAACACTGTTGCTCGTACAGGGTTTTTGGAGTTGGGTTTGGGGATTTTTGTTCCTTTGATTATTTCTGTGTTGGTTTATTGTTTTCTCCCTAAAGATTTCCTGACTGTCAAAGAGAGCAAGCTCACTCCTGCATACCCAGATTCCAGAGGTGAAAAATAAGAATGACAGCTTCAATTATTTTGTTTTCTAATCAAGTTTAAAAATAAAGAGGTAAAGAGAAGCAAGAAGTTGTGTCTTTCTTGTCTTTGTCCCTCTGTACCTCTGCTCCAACTTGCATAGACATACATTCATTGTTTTGGCTTCTGATGTCTTCATAATGATGTTCCTCATTGCTGCGTATTTATTGAGGAAAATGAAACTTCATACCTTTCAATGAAACCTCTCATGCTGTTCCTTCTCTGTTATAATTAATAGGCCTCCCTCTTCCTCTCAGTGACTCACATACACTGTATGTTTGTAAGAATGAGTAGTTATCCCAGTAACCAAACTGAAACCCAGAAATAGTTACTAGGGGAATGGAGCAAACAGCAACCAGATGTTTGATTAATGAGAGAATGACGGCTCTCAGGAAATTCATAATAGTGCTCATTATTAGGGCTCATACCTCCTGTATGGCACTCTTATGAAGATTTGAGACTTCGTGAAAAAACTTGATGGGGAATTCTGTCTCAGCTGACCAGCTTTCTTGAGGCATTTACATCGATTTTATAGATTTCTCTGATACTGTACTCCTAACTGAGGTACTTTGATTGCTACTTTAAAGCAAATTTGGTTGGTAATTAATCTGTAGACATTTTGGTGTCTAGTTCTTTGATGCACCACAGTGTGTCCCCTGTTCAGGAAACTAAGCATTTTTTGCCTAGAAAATATTAATGGAGGAGAAAGAACTCCTGCATATAACAGATCGTTTTATTCTGACACTCCTATGAAGGCAACAAGAAAAGGTGAAAAAATTTAATTGGAATTTTATTTATAAACTTAAATACAACACTGAAGTCCATTATTGTTTAAAGTACATAGAATTCCAATATAAGAATGAAGTCAAATAGCTCATTTCAGTTAAAGAAGATGATCGTCCTCCTCATGGAGACAGTCTTACAAAAGTATGTCAGGCTTAACAAAAATGAAGTAATTGCATTCCAAAAGAAGAAAGTTTCAACGCCCTGTAGCAATCTCAGAAATACATGCTTTAGGTACACCAAGTAATTTATGTCTCTTATGGAAATTCTAAATTGAAAGATACTGCAACTTATTATTTTTAGTGTACTTAATTGAAGATAAATTCCCTACAGGGAAAAAAAAATTCTAAACAGCTTGATGGAATAATATTGCAAAATTTTTATTGTAGTATCTACCCACTGCCAGAATCATTGCTAACAAAGTACTTTACTTTCAAAATCTCAAGAAGAAATATATCTTACCAAGTCTGAGTGAACTGTAAAAATCTGACGTTTGTTGAACCTTTGGCTAAATAGTGCCAAAGGAAGTATAAATCAAATATTTTGCCTAAAATGGCTCGTTAACAAAATTCCTCAGAGTTTTCTGTAGATGAATTAACAAACAGTTGGTTGCAGAGGGAGTTCTCTGTAGATGGCATGCTAATGAATTCTGACAGGCTGAATGGTGCAAGGATAATGGGCTGAGCTGCCTACTGACTGTAAAGCAGAAGCTGATTAAGGTTACGACTTCAGGAAAATACCCCCACAAAAAAAATTGATCAAAAGGAAGAATTTGACTTAGGGGCTGAACTACAGGGGTTCAGTTTCTCTCCTAATGATTGATGTGCTAGTCAAATTCAAGCATCTTAAGTTTTACACCAGTATCCTGACTTGCTGCATAACTCATAATTGTTCTAATATTGCCATTCGCTCTTCCTTTTCAAATAGGAAGGGTCAACCAACATTTACTTCATCATCTTAATACTGCCTTTGAAATAAATTCAGATTCAATTAGATATGGAGAGTTATTATTTCATCGTTTGATGGAAAAGTTTTTCAAAAGACAATACCTGAAATTAGATTTCAGAGGATGAAACAAGATTAAATTCTGTTAGAAATATCTACCAAGGAATTGTTACACAGTTTTTCTTCCAGAAGAACTGTCATTAAAATCATGGCTGATAACATGAGGACTTTATGAAACAAAGGTGGCAAGACATACGTGAAAAGGTTGGAAGACTTTTTTCAAGCCTGTAATCAGTAAAAAAGTATGTAGTACCTGTCAGGTAGAATAGAAAGTTCTGATTCTAGAGATATTAATTCGTTTACCTTATGCAAAAATCAGATCAATTAAATCTCTCAGAAATCAGCAACAGAAGAAACAACCCTTTCTATCCTCAGCAGAATGAAAAGCAATCAAAATATATTTTCTTTCCTTTTTTTCTGTAATTTTTTTAGATTTTGCCTGCAAAAACCACACTGAACTGTTCTAGATAGTGACTTGTGCAGTCATCCGAGGTTGGATCCTCTATCTTACTCAAAGATCAACAGACAGAGGTGCTTTTCTTGGACGTGATTAAAAAGATGAAATAAATTCTACAAACCTAAACCAGGAAAAAGGAAACAGAATCTGAGTCTGAAAGTGAATTTGGCAACATATCAAACTTACCAAGCTTTCATAATTAGGCTCTGAGAAATCTGAAAGAGTAATGGATCATTAACATCGTTAGGATGCTGGAAACAACTTTCAGGGAAAAAAAAAACAAACTAAACTTCACCAAGAAGATAAATATTGTTTTCAACACACAAGTATAGAAACTTCATTGTTAAGGCATACCTTCCTACTTTCAAGCTATAGAAAAAAAAACCCTTATTTTTTTAATTAAAAAAAGAGTAATGATATTAAAAGTATTTTTCTTTTTGCAATCATAAAATTATAATCTATCTTGAAGCATAAAAACATAATATAACTTGAAATTAAAGATTCTGCCTTCAAAAACTTTAAACACTTCAACATATGCAGAAATTTTTTGCCACAAACCTCAATAAGATGATTCACAGGACCCAAAGTAGATTTCTAATTGGTCAAAATCTTTCGAGAATTTTCTTCATAAAGTCTTTGTTGAAGGATAAAGAGCAAATGAATATTTCTCATATTATGTTATTGGAAAAATGATTATGTATTTTTAATCTTTGTAAGCCTCACAGGTGGCAAAGATAGGCTTCTCAGCGATTGATGGTGATACTTTTGAAGCAGGAAGAGAAATAGCTCTCAAGAGAATGAGAAAGTAGCTCCTGTATGCATAGATGTAAACTCAGTTCTTACTCCATAACCATAGAGCACAGAATTAAGCAGGAAGATTCTGAAATCCAGTATTGAATTGACTGAGGAGATCCTTTTCCAGGGTCATGTTAGTAGAGCTGATCCTGTGCTAGGTAAGATAAGAGGCAGACTGACTCCTTGAAATTTTTACAAGAGCTGTTTTCTCTCTTCCCTACAGAATTTGACATATCCAGTATTTTGGCAGCTATTAATGCTGCTTTCTACATTCCCAAAAGACTAAACGGTTGAAGAGAGACAGAGTGGAACAAATCAAAATTTCCAACTACAAAAAAAATGTGTTAATATATATGTATTTTAAATACCCAAGCATCTTAAATTATCTTTTTAAGGTCATGTTTATACATTGCATTCAGTATTCAAAAGCTATTGTAATGTCATAGATCATTTTTCAGCCACTGCTATCTGCCAGGCAGAAATCAGACAGCAATCACTGTGGCTATATCATTTCTAAACTGTTGAAAATACTGCTGTGAGACATTTTTCCATTCTGGATAACTACAATGCAGATGGAGTCTAAAGAGACTTTCTGCTTCATGCAGTTGTTAATGATATTATTCACAACGCATATACACCAGGCAGATTTGGCTTGACAGTCCATGAGGTACCAACCTCATCTTGTTTCTAAAGAGAAATCATGTTCCCTTATGACAGTCACACTCTTCGAAAATTTGGGAGAAAAAAATTCTGCAAAAAGTACCATTTAGCTTAAAAGATGTGATTAGGGAAAGGAATCACTGACACAAAACACTCAACTTATTTTCTTGCTGGAAATGGTCAAATTTGGCATTTGCGAACCATCCATTTGCCTTTAGAAACCAGAAAAAAACCCTGGCTGCCTCATAACATTCATAAGAGCTTTCATTTGAAAAATATTGAAAGATGGGGTAAAATGTAAAACCAGCTGGGAATTAACTTAAAAACAACAAAAAACATATATACCCCAGAAAATTTAGCTGAAATTTCTTTCTGAACTTTGGACTGCAATCAATGTGCAAAGCTTTGGCCTTTCAGTATTCAAGAAACAGCATCACAAACTTTATTTTGATGAAAAGCAGCTGCCTTTATTAATATGACTTTTGTGACAATTCAAGCAGCTAAGGATAAGCCAAAGGGGAATGCAGTGTGCTGGAATAAATTTTGATTTTAGATAAATCCATGGATTTGAGTGACTGGAGCATGGGCATAGGAGACATGTAGATACAGTGACATAAGAAATCTTTCAGTTACTATTGCTAGAAAACATGTCTTAGGAACTTCATTTTGAATACTTTGTTTACCAGAAGAAGAGTTGAATCATTTGAGCAGAAAGTGCCTTGAGTATCTGGATAGAAAACAAAATACTTTTGCCTCTTCTTCTCAAGTATAACCGGCACTGAAGTTATTTTTTCTCCCTAGATGTTTAATACATCAATCATGATCTGCTTTTGTGGAGGTGCTGCAATAAGATGAAGACAGAACTATCTGAAGTAACTGAAGCATTCTTGGGACTTGTCGCAAATTTAGTGTCAGCACTGTGTTTGTTTACATTTGAATCTCAAGTTCAGTTTAGACAAGAAAGAAGAAAAACAAAACAAAACAAAATCTTCATAATGGCTTTCAGTTCCAGACACTCCAGTAGTGACATACATAGCTAAGCACTGCAAAAGCATTTCAACATATGTTACCTTCAGGGATAAGCATTGTTTGACTGGGGCATTCATATCCTTGAGATGTTTATGTGTTTAAATGGAACTGCCCTGAAAAAGAATGCTGTCTGAAAAAAACCCAAACCACAACAACCCATCAGCATCCACCTTCCACCTTCTTTACTTGTACAAAAAATGTGAAAAAAGAAAAAAAAAAAAGAAACTTCGTGTGAGTCCTCCATGAGGTGACTATATTTGAAAGACAGCAGTGACTGAATTTCTAAAAAAGTCCTTACAGCTAACTGTAAAGCCTTGCCTGCCTATCTAGGTTTTTCTGAAGAGGACAGAATGAACTGTTGCCCTGTCAGTAGCTCCCAAAACATAAAAAATCTTTTATCTCAAGGAGAGAAAAAGAAAATCGATAACAGTTACAGATCTTTGCAACTCTATGCTTGCCCATAACAGTACAGGAGGGATGTACACTGTATACTCTTCAGCTAGAAAGTTTTATTTCAAGAATGCTCCTGTGAGTCAAACTTTCCTGCTGTTTTCTCTACTCCAAAGTTGGGGAAAAGTTGGTGCTTACTTTCCACCTCTCCGTTTTTCTGAACTTCAGTCTCGGTGTGTCAATAACTGAATTGGGGAGAATTACTTGGGGGTGTTGGTTGACAAAAAGCTCAGCACGACCCAGCCATGTGCACTTCCAGCCCAGAAAGCCAATCGTGTCCTGGGCTGCATCCAAAGCAGCGTGGCCAGCAGGGCAAGGGAGGGGATTCCTCCCCTCTGCTCTGCTCTGGTGAGACCCCACCTGGAATACTGCATCCAGCTCTGGGGTCCCCAGCACAGGAACAATGTGGACCTGTTGGAGCAGATCCAAAGGAGGGCCACAAAGCTGATCAGAGGACTGGAGCACCTCTCCTATGCAGTCAGGGTGAAAGAGTTGGAGCTGTTCAGCCTGGAGAAGAGAAGGGTCTGGGGACACCTTAGAGCAGCATTCCAGTACCTAAAGCTGAGGACACTAACAGAAGTTAAGCATGTGGTTTTTTGATTTAAAGTAGATTAAGGAAAAAACTACCAAACTCTGTAGTGGCACAGACACCCTACTTTCACACAACAAAATGTGGGCAATACCACAGCTATTAAAATCCACTGTGAGAATCACAGTTCAAGGTAAAAAATCAACATAGCTGAATTCAAGGGAGCAGATGGCTCTAGATTTTCATTCAATAGATGAAATATGATGCTGGATTGAAAAGAACAGTTTGAAATACTCAGTCCATCTGAAATTAGGTTTGAAGATAAATATATGAGTAGGTGTATTCTTACATACAGACAGGGCAGAAAATCTGCAGCCAAAGCTATGCAGATGTTAATTAAAAATGAAATTATTATTGTAAGGGGTGCTGCTTTGGGCAATAAAAAAGATATCACATATATTTCCCATAGTATATGATATGCACAGTATATAAACACCAAACAGTCTTTCAGTCTGCCACATGTCTTGCCCAAGAGTAATGTGAGTTATAGCTCTGACACACATCTGGAATGAATGATCAGCAGAGAATTCTGGAATACTGCTTTGATCAGACTTCAAATAATAAACAATTGCACAAACTGAGTTCATAATGGCTTAATTGTAACCCTTTTATGAGTGAACTCTTTTTTTGATGCTTGTGCAATGTTTACTACATAGAACCTCAATCCATGATGAGCAGTACAGATAAAAGCATGAAATTGGTAATATTATTCCTACTGCTATGTAATTTAATTTCTTTTGTCATAAACATAAGTCTCTTACATCTTTTTCCTATGGTTTAGAAAACAATTTTCAAAGTGGTAGATAAGGCTTGTGGAAATGAAAGCAAGACTGTTTCCATATTTGTGCTTTCCCCTTAAAGTGATCATGACAGTTTCAATTTTTAATTGCTGCATTGTAATCAGAGGGACCACTGCAATGCCTTTTAGAAAATTTCTATTTACAGTTTGCAGATGTGCTAACAAATCTTTGAGCCATGCTAGAGGCTTGATTTGTGGTTTACTCTGTGACCTCAGCTTTCCTACTTATTTTCTTCAGGGACAATATTTTTCAGGAGTATTCTCTCATTAACTTAGCTTTTATGAGAGGGAACATTTGCCTGCTAGTGCCAGAATAATGTTTTAATGTAAAAATCTTGTTAATTCTCTGATGATAATACTTCTAAGTCAAAATCACTCATTAGCCCTTGAAATTACCATCAATGTGATAAACATCAGTGTCAGCAGAACAGAAACTTTCTAGAAAGTTCTGATGTCTGCAATTTAAGTGGCAAAGACCATAGCTATAGTAGCAAACAGTATTAGTTTTCCTTGTAGTGATTTTAAAGCTATGCCAAGCCTATATTTTATGACTACTTTATGGCTGTCAGTAGAATTTTCACACATGCACAGTCACCATTGACTGGTATTTCACCTTGTTTACAAGGACATAAACAATTTTATTGGAAGTTTAAAAATTCACAAGCTAAAGGAGACCTGTAAAATTTACTGCAAATCTATTCACAGATATCCTGCAGTCTTCTGAACGTGATCATCAGACATTCTGATCTTAAGACAAAACAGACAAAACTGCCTGTAAATAAGCAGCATTGTAGGTTTCCCAGTGAGTACAGAAGAGTGGTTTTTTTGGACAAACACTTTAAAACAATGTTACTTCATTGATGGGAGCAATCTAGCAAGAAGTGATATACAACTCAAGCCTGTCTCGGGCTTATGGCAGAGTACGGTATCTTCTGTGAAGTTTCTGACTTAAACAGTATGGAAAGCTATGGAAGTGTGGTGGAAGAGATGACATTTACTCCACCTGGTAAAATGAATATTTTAGGGCCAGCTCTGTGAAGAATATCACAAGCTTTAGGTACTGATGCAAAAAGTGACAGAAAATATATTCTGGGACATATTAGACATTACTTGAATTGTTATTTGAGTGAAAATGTCTAAAAGCTCTATTTTAGATGGGAAATATGATAGGAAATAGAGTGGATAAAAAGATAGGAAATATGAGGCAGAAAAGTCAATTAAACAGCATGGCTAAAGGGGCTGACATAAAGCTAAAATCATTTGTGTGACCTTTGGAACTTGTATCATTAGTGAATGGTCTTCATGACGTACATAGATCAAAAGAGAGAAATGGACATAAGAGTTTTAAGTGGTATTATATGAAAATGCTGGAAATTAAGAAATTTTAGAGGGAGGTCAGAGTATCCAATACCTGTAATCCAGTAACAAATGTTTAGTTACAGTTGTACTGAAAAGAATATGCTCTAGTTGAACCAAGGATCAGCTGAATCACAGCCTCGTGAAATCCCCTATCTTTGCCATCTAACTGATGCCTCTCAAAATGATGCATTTTGGAATAATCCCAGAAAAAAATAAAGCAAACGTCCCCTAATATTTATATTCATTCTATCACCTCACCCAAAACCAGTTGTGCAACTTAAGTAAGAAATTGTGTCAGTACATGATCATGAAAAAACATCTAATTAGATCATTTCATTTTTTGAAGGTGTATTGGACATATTGACTGAGTAAAACACTTTTTTAAGCAAAAGGAATTTATAATAAAGGGTATTTGGAGAAAAAGTCAAGTCTTTCAAAGTTATTAATGCATCACGCAAGGTACATTTACAGAATTTCACAAGCTGCACAAAAATTGTTTAAAAATGTATGGAAAGATCAAGACTGATTTGCATACTGACAGACTCATAAAACACTAATGAAAGAGCAGGGAGTGTACAAAACTTGAAAACCAGAAACTAATATGTGCAATGATATATCACAGAATCACAGAATACACTGAGTTGGAAGGGACCCACAAGGATCATTGAGTCAAACTCCTGGCCCTGCACAGGAAAACAGTCTGCACAACTGACTCTGTGTAAAGCTACAAGTTTTGAAGTAATGGGTCACAAATGTGGCAAATTAAATCACAATTTGCCATATTCAGAACAGGTGACTTACCCCAAACACAGATTCACAAATCTCTGGCTCAGCTCTAAAGTACTACGGAATAAATAACACATAAACCTTGGAATTCCGAGAAACTTAGTATCCTTCACAGTATTTAGAGATTCTCTCAAGCTTTTTAAAGTGACTGAAGTTAACATACTGCATTATTATGGATACTCACTTTACAGAGACAGTAGGTCTCACACGGGTAAGACAGTCTGACACTGTGCTTTAAGATGTGAAAGGATTCAGAGAGCCTAAGGTGAGATGACCTTAGTGGAAGCAACAGTCCAGAATAAGGATACTTGTTAATACTTTCTCTCAAAAAATTTTACAGCGTCACTGAAGTTGAAAAGCTTCCTTTTTGCTATACCTAAATATACTAAACTAGGCATGGTCAGAACATGCATCCATCACTCAAATAAAGCTAATTATGCAGCATCTGAAATTCTTTGAGGGGCTGCAGACATTCCTGAGTATTGTATATTTATCATTCATATGCTCCTTTAAAATATATAGAAGTTTTAGGAAAATGGACTTTGGCCAATAGATTCACAAATACACCTAGAAAGGGAAGAACCATAATCAGTGTGAATTTGTCATGACAAAGGTTAATTGCACAGCCCTAAGATACCCTCCCAAATACAATTTGTATTGATCTTGAAGATCCTAACACAGCTATTAAGAAATAAGAAGAGTCTATACACATAACTTAAGCAACATTTAAGATCACATAATCAAATAGGTGATGCAAACAAATTAACTGTTCTGAAAAATGAAAATGGATATTTACCAAAAAAAAAGACTCAACTAAACAGTGCATGCTAGATACACAGAATTAAATATTTTTTTATTTTTCTTTTTGGGGATAAAATCAACAGTGGATTAGTGCAACACTCTGACAAAAGAACTAAAGAGACTAATTCAGGGACATTACAGGCATCCATGCAATAGCTAAAGACATGATACAAATTCAGAGAGAATATGAGGAGACACTGAAGAAAGCAAGTGACAGAAAGTAGAAAGATGGATCAGATAACACTGGGGATGTAGTAAAAGAAATAAAATGCATTAACTAGATGTTCTTTCTATGAAAAACCAAGTTGGAAGAAAAGGTGCAGTTACAGTCTAGTACAAGGCTTCTTTATGGCACAGAGGTGCCGTCGAAGATACTTTCTGCAGTTATTTAGGATAAAGAATCTTTGGCTGTCATACTGAGACAAAAGGCTGTCCCAGAATAAAGCTGGGAAATGTTCATGAGAACATAAAGTACTGGAACAAGTAGATTCAGTAGCAGAACTATAATGCTACATACAAGCCAGTATCACCCAAACAATGAAGACCAAAAATGGCTTAGAAACTGGGATTTTACAATATTACAACAGTAGACATAACAGGAGATAGACAGTTGTAAAATAAGAACGAAATTGATTTTCAGCTGATAAGAAATGTCTTAGCATTTCATATGCCTCAAAAAAAATCAACAAACATATAAACAATATAGGTCCAAATAAAACAGAATTATGTCAATTCCAGATGGTACTTAATTTTCCTGAAAATGCTTCCCAAGCTACGCTGAGCATTACCTCAGTTAAAAATTGCTCATAAAGTCATATTCCTATTTCAGTTTGTATAGAAGGAAATTAGGAGGTCATCCTAGTCATTTTCCTTCTTCAAATACGTGACTAACTCTGCCTACGACTTTCCTATACATAACTGCCTGTTTATCTTAAATCAGCATGTGATCTAATATCTTTCTTGTTCTGGACTAATTTTTTACATTGCTCAAGTCTCATTGAAAAAGTATAACAGACTCTTACAGAACTTTAGAGGCTCTGAAAACTAAGTAACTGTAAGATCCTTTGGCATCAGTGGCATCTTCAGTTCCAGAGCCAAAAGCATTAAGATCCAATTAGGCTTGGACAGAAGAGACTCTAAGGAATACACAGGACCTTAAATGTGAGCCACTACTTTAACTACTGCTGAGACCAGATTTTCTAATACTAGAATTCTGAAAAAAATCATATGGTTGGAATATTTTGTTCCATACTTAGAAAGGTCTTACTGTCACCTTTTTTTTTGTGTCAATAATTTGCACAATGCATACACAATCACTGCTTGAAGGGCTTTACAGTGTTATCAGGGAAATCAGTTTAGACACAAGCAATAGTTAACTGTATCAGTAAAAGCCACTAGTAACAGAAAAAAACATGCAGTGATTTTTTTTCTGGATTCCCAAAAATAGCAAATGGGAATTTCATGTTCTTGTGAATTTCAGGTTCAAAATTATTCCACCATTTGCTTCACTTCACTTAAATTAATTTCAAAATTCCTATTAATTCCTTTCTCCATAGCCCCTCCTCTCTGAACAGTGCCAGTACACCATGAAATTTTGAAGGCAATGCTGGTTCCCTAAAACAAGCCATCTGTATGGACAATTAACAATGCATCAGGTACTGGTTTAAAGAGATTAACTCCAAGCAGACTGTATTGTCCAGTGGCCATAATCCAAACAAAAAGTTGAACAGCAAGAATAAACAAACACTTCTAAATCCTAAATGTGACATTTCAGATTGTTCAAGTTTTTTTTCCCCTAGTTACTATAAAATTCCTGTCTTTTGAAATTGTTTTGACCTGTTGCACTTTTGCTGTACTTTCTTCCAGATACTACTAATAGTGGTCATTAACTGGAATCCTATCAAGTCTATCTGTACATGGAGAAAAGACTGCATAGCTGAACACTCCTAGTGTTTCACACTGATTTGTAAAGTGAAGGGATTTGATGTAGATGCAGAATATATGAAGTGATAAAGTGTAATTTTTAATTCATTGTTTCCTAAACGTAATCACAGTTTAAAATGAAACAGGGTTTGATATAGAAAACACATGTAGAAAAAAGTTGTCTAGGGACTGCAAAAAGCAAGATCTATGAGCGAATCAAATGAAATGTAATTAATTATAGGCTTTGGATGGGAACAAATACAGATAAACATTCATGACAGATAGACGACAGTCCTAAAAGCAAAAATCTCAGGGAGAACAAGACAGGGGTCACACGTATGCAAGTGCTCAGAAATTTAGTATTCAACATATGGACAGAGATTGAAAGATAAAGGTCACAACTGAACTTTGAGTATGGATATGGAGTCAATGAAGTCTACAGAGGACTGGGAAGATGGTTCTGGAAGACAGTAAGGAAAAGGGCAACTGATGCCCTTTCATTAGAACTTCAATAGAAGATTTTTTACGTCTGCTCTTCCAAAGGAGCAAAAATAACAGCACTGGAGAGACTGCTGCCATTTGTTGTTGAAGAGCTAGAAAAACAACCTAAAGCTGCTTAATACTCTAGAGAAATAAAGGGCAAGAAAAAAAGACAAAATTAACTATGCCTACTAGTATGTATTATATAGAAATATAGGGCATGCTGGATAGCATGCTGTTTTGTTCTGGTTATCAGCAACAAAATGTTTCATTATCCCTGTCAGATAATGATCAGGTAGAAGAACTGAATCAAATGCATTCCCTTAACAGTGCAATGTAAGATGATCAGAAACCTGGTTGGCAGCAAGATGTCGTGAACAAAAGAGAAGGCCCTTCTGGAAAGACTCTTTGTAACAAGGTTTATGATGGCATCTAGTTTCATGCAAATCCATTTCACAGATGGTGCAGAGGTATCCTTGAGCAGATGTACTGTTCTGCATGCTGGCTGAGAAGAATTTCAAGTTGCAGCTAAAAACTAAGTTGAATAATTAACTTCAGGGCAAATAAGTCAGGGTACTTATGAACTACATCAATACTTATCAACCGTATCAATACTTATCAACTTTACTTATCAAATGACACTAACAGCAAAAAACTCATCCTGAAATTTTCTGGACTCTGTAGGGTCCAAATTCTTTTCCAGAAACAAGAGAAATTAAAGCAAGAAAGAGAAAGAACAGCACCATTTTGAGGCTGCTAGCTGAATGGCACCCTGTGGACTGAAATCACCTCGAATGAATGAAAGTTTGCAGTGAGGCCCTTTCTGTTCATCACGAGCACTGTAATTACTGCAGCTGTAATCACTGGGTATGTAATTCTGAGAGTGGTCTCTGTTAAGACAGAGACTCCAGCCCCAAGTAGTCATACAGGTACACATGCAGAGAGTAGTGCCTTACTTCTAATAACCAGCTCCATCATTACACCTGTGAGATGAAGGTTGGGTTTAGGATTACAGGCTAATGAGTGCCATACTGTAGCTGACATAATAATCTAATTTTTCCAGTTACACGGCATTCCTAATTTGTCAGATCATATGACTCTTTTCTTACCTCAGTATAGGCTCAGAATTTCTGAATATAGAAGACACAAAATTTTACTTTACAGATGATCATTAAACAGTCCCTTATTTCCAGTGTACTAAAAAGTCAACATTTTGTGTTTCTATAGAAAGTATTTGATCACATACTGAATTTGCACTTATCAAATCATTATGCAGAAATGTTCCAACAAAATAAATCCCTAAAATAATGCTGGTAAGTATGTCTTCAGAACAGGTATTAGCTTAAATGAAACATACTGGAGTTGCCTCACAGTGTTACTACTGAAAATTTTATTTACTTCATTGGAATACCTGTATAAGAGAGTAGACCAAGAAACAACACAAGCAAATTCACGATTTGGAGATTTATTTGCAAGACAAGCAAGTTTCTTGTTTTTGAGTAAGGTAGGCAGACATTCTGTCCAGTCATCACAAAGAATGATCAGCAATTCAAAAGACAGAAACAGGGGAAATCTCAGTGAAATCTGAATTGGATCAAGAAAGTTTTCTGAGTAAATATGGGAACAAGGAGATAATATTAACATCAAAATATAAGCAAAAGATCTTCGAAAGTAGTTCACTGCTCTGGTGATAATTATGTCTGCATTAGAAAGATGTGCTAAGGCAGCTTTACCCCAGGAAGCATTCTGGGAGCAAAGCCCTGCCACTGCAATAATTTGAGAAAAGTAAAAGAAAACACCCACTAGAAAAGCTTGCAATGAAAAGATGCATCACTCTTGTGACAGATGGGATACCCCAGTACAAAACAAGCACCAATAACAAGCAGATTGCACATTCTACACCCACCTGGTTACTTAAACTTATCTTGTACACTTCATTTTTTTCCATTCATACTTCAGCACATCCATGTTTGTCAGATTTAGACACATCTTTACGTCCCGTTGCAGGTAACAATAGCTGCAAGCGGTATTAACAAGGTACAAGGGCAAGCTTTGCACAACTGTGTCATCTCCCCTAGATTGTCACAAATTATCCATTAGAAATTCTTACCAGGAATAATTATAAAAGCAGCACTTTGATTAAAGTGCTAGTATTCATAATGCCCCTAAGAATAGTGCAGCATTTCAGAATTCTATTTTTACAGAGCGTATAAATACCAGCTTTGACAGAATGTGTAAAGGAACCCATGAGGGAGAGACTCAAGTCAATAACAACTCTAAAACAATGGCCTTTCAGAAAAAAAACTGACTTCTACATTCAATGGATAAATGTAGGGGAAAAAAACCAAACCAAAGGAAAAGAAAACAAAAAATTCAGCAGCAAACAATTTAGCAAGAATAGTACAAAGTTGTTCTTCAACACAGGAGTGGTCATCTTCATGCCATCCTCAGCATAATACCCAATGGGTATGGATCATCCAGAGAAAAAGTGCAAATGTATGATGAGCAGAAGCATGACAAATTCATAGGAACATGCAGAAGTAATTGAACAGAAGTGGGTATGTTAGGTAAATACAAAATATTTTTGGAGATTGCCTAACAAAGGAGACAAGTATTAGGCCACAAAAATTATGAAAATCAAGGCAGTTTCCCACCAACCAACAAAATGTTCATAGTTGACAATATCATCAGGTGGTAGTGGGATGCAATGGATGGGCAATAGAAAAAGGAATCAGAAGAGCTGCAAAAAACAGTTGTATGTACACAAATTTGTAAGTGAAGACCCAAAAGAACTGCCCAATTATTTGCCAAAAAAATGTTCAAAAACCTTTGCTGCAAGAGCAAGAAAATCTGACTGCATTTTGAGCTCTACATTAGATATTTAATATATGCTAAGACACAAATTGCTCTTCTCTGTACTTACCAGTCAGTATATAGAGGAGATGAAAAGCTCTTTTACTGAGTTTGATGAGGATTACTTTGTTAACTCTGTAGTCCTGAAAGTTTGCATCCAGAATAGTTAGAATGAGCTTGGCCAATGAAGATTATGTGTACATGACACTCATCAATACAAAAAATCCTGTGGAAGCTGTCTCAATAAATATAAATTACAAGAATAGTGAAATTCTTTTAATTTATCCTAAGAACTAAAGACAGCACCTGTGTCTAAGTGGAGGATAGGTAAGGAAAGATTACTGTCCTCCCTCCCCTCAGGAATGCTGAATATTCTTCTCCTGTGTGTGAGAGATTGTAATTTCTGGAGTGTGTATATTCACAAGCAATACACAAAAGTACGAGTTACAATGTGCCAGCAGATTCTGCACTAGGGAATAAA